>JAOXNN020000012.1:2295215-2325600 GCA_028571205.2 Hydropsyche betteni
ATTTATTTACCTAAAAAAAGCTTATTTCTCATTCTCATGGAAACATGAAAGTGAATAATTCATCTTCCAACTATCTAGTTGAATGAGGCTCTTGGACGGTGCCAAGGTTTTCTGTATCTACAGATGTAGTATGATTAAAAAAATATACAGACGTACATGTTTTATTTCTTAATGTTACAAAAAAATCAAGAAGTTTTATTATTTATAAATTTCGACGTAGAAGGATATTTTAAGTCTATAGTTTGTTTATTTCACAAACATTATTTTATATTTGAAAAATTTTAGATATTATAAAATGTTGATAATTAATATTTCTTGTTTAAATAACAATATTTCTAATTTAAATCGATTTAACTTCAAAATATTCGTGTTTAAAAAAAAAATAATGTTTCCGAAGAGTTTAGAAAGGGACTTGGTTTTAATGTACATGTTGAAAAATTATTTAAAAAATGCAATACTGATTTTGATTATAAAAAATAAATAAATTTGCAATTATAGTTTACACCCTCACGAAAACATGAGTTAATTATGTTTTGAACTATTCAGATAGATGTCACTATAAATCTTTGATTCAACACATGGGTGATTAACTAAACCGCCTCAGTCCCTATATACATTACAATGTACATAGACTTTGTTGTCTTTTTTGAAGTTATCTTAGATTTTTCATCGGGAAATTTTGTATATTATACCTAGTATACACCATAGTAGTGCCGGAACGCTCAATTTTTCTACTAACCCCTCCAATTGTTTTCAAGATTTTTTTAAACATCAAATCAAATAAGGGTAATTTTTATAATATATGTTCATACTTTGCTTATCCCATAAATGACGTCATATTCATGATGATCATTTTTTTTTTTTTTTTGCACATTCACAAAATATTATATAAATATTCATTCTTTCGGTGAAAAAAAAAATTTTTTTTCTCATGTTTAAAAAAATACCGGAACATTGTTCAAGTTCAAGTGAAAGTGTAATTTATATAAATGTCTGTGAATCGAAAACTAAACAATATAATCGAAAGGTAAAAAATTAAATGGTCAGAATTTTAATCATATCTTGGTCAGAATTTTAATCATATTTTGGTCAGAATTTGAATCGAAAACGGTCAGAATAAAATTATGAATTGTCAGAATAAAATAATAAATAGTCAGAATTTAATAATGAAACAGTCAGAATAGGTTAGGTTAGGTTAGGATTCTGACCATTTAATATAAATTATGACAAACCCAAATTCTGACCATTCAATATTTATTCTTACCTTTTCGATTAAAATTCTGACCAAAACATGATTAAAATTCTGACCAATGCCAAATCAATTCTGATAAATGGGATAAAAATTCTGACCAAAATCGTATTTAAATTCTGACCATTTAAATGGTAGCCTAATAGAACGAACAACAGTGAAACACGGCTTAACAAAGTAGCGGGAGACGTACAAGTATAGGCAGCATCGCACAAAAGGCAACATCGTCCAGCGCACTCATGCTAACGTGGGCATGATATTTGCCATGGCGAAGATCAAAATTGATATTCTGGAAAGCGCGTTGGACGACAGATTTCTACTTCTTTTTACTTACTCTTTTCATAAGCATTCCTTTTGAAAATGAGTGTATGTAACGTGATAGGACGCCCTCGACAGAACAGATGTCAGTGACGTTACTTGTCGAACTTCAGCCCTTTTCCTACTTTGCTTTTATGATGGTCGATGTAGTTTGATCAGTTTATTGGTAGTCCAAGGTATGACTATGAAAAATTGTACAATCTGAGAAAATTACAGGAACGCTGAATTTTGGTATGAAGTTTAATATTATGATTTTTAAACAAAATGTGAAAAGTTGTTACCGATAAGTGGTTAGCTTAAAACTTTACACTGGTTCAATGGACCGAAAACAATTTTTCGTGAACGTTTCATTAACTGTTTTACAGAAAAAATATTTTATGTTCAATTTGTAGCTTAGAAAATTTCCTACAAAAAAGATTTATAACTTATTCATTCATTGGAGTTAACTTATTCATTATTTTTGGAGTTAATTCGATTTACACAGTTAAAGCTTTTACGTTTCTCATGAAGTGCATATTTCTTTCCACACTACCATCAAGGTCGTACGGAGCTTTGCAAAAACCGCTCTAGGACTTTTTTTACGAATTATAATACCTTGAAAATTAGTTTGTGAATGTAAAAAAATAGTTTCTAAAATAATGAGTAATTCTAAAGGTTCGATTTTTTTTAATTTAACTAAATGATCATGCAATTCATTCCTGCTCTTACTTTATCCATTCATTTACCCCACTAGATATATCTCTGCATATCATTCAGAAATTAGATAGCTATTGTTTGTTATAATAATTTCTCATTTAATAATTTGATTATTTTCTAACCTGTATAAAAAAATGTATGACTTTTGTATTTCATGCTATTTTAAATAAATATATTTTTAGCCGTCGCTAATATAATTTTAATGCAGGGTGACGACACTAAAGATTACCCAATTTATTTATATTATAAATTAGATATTATACATTCATTACAGAAATATTTAAATTTTTCAGACTTTTCAAATAAAATGGTGTTCAACAAAGATGATATTCGCGAAAAATTGATAAATGGAGATATTTCTAGTATTGACCCAGACAGTGAAGATGACGAATTGTCCGAAATACCAGCTACAATAAGAGATGATTTGCTATTAGAAAGTGATATCATAAGAGCAGAAGCACCATAAACAGACAATTATAATTTGACTGATGAAGTAAATGTTACACCAAGATCAAGTTCATGTATTGATATCGAATTTCTGGATTGTTATACATTAAAAAGTGATATTGAAATTGGTCTCAAAATGTGATCTTGAGTATTAACTTGTACTAATTGATTTTGTATATATGAAAAAAATGGAAACATGTGTATTTCAGTCAGAAAAATAAAACAATACATGAACTATGACATCGACAAAGAATAGTTGACAAAAGTGATGCATTTACTGTTCCACCGGACAGGAACAGTCGGCACACTTGTGGTATACATGCTGTGTCAGCAAACATTTACAGTTATTCGGTATATAGCACACATTCTATATCAGCAGACTCAATAGTGTCACTATTAAAAAACAAAATTAAGTATCAATATTTTATTATTGACAGAAAACATCATAAGCATAACATAATACGATAGACCACTTCAATAAAAATAATTTTGGCCTTTGATAGTATTTATCAAAATTGCAAATGAAAACGAAAATATATACAAAATTAAGTCACTTTTCATTCATTATTGAAAATCACAAAGGAAAAAATTTATGTCCAGATTTTCCGTATGCAATTCGAGGTCTTGGTATCCTTTTAGGATATTTATTCATATGACATTCTACATATTCCTCATACCAATTTATGTCGAGCGTATCTTTTAACGACAAATAACGCCTATGATGTTCTTTGCATAACAATATCTTCCATAGATTTTTATTATTAGCAATATTTCTAAATCTAGAATTGGTACGAGATAAATTTGCAGTACTAACACCTCCAGATAAAATCATTATCTTTGTAATAATTTCTTCTGGTAGTCCAATAAGACTACCGCTTACAAAACCAGCTGCTAGTAATTCACAGCTGCGTGTAGGTATAATTACATCATTTGTGAAAATTGACTGCAATTCCTTCGTATTAGCAAACTTCAATAAAACAGATGATTGATTAGGAAAAGGAACGTATTTATTGATATACAGGCATTTACCGAAAATAGAATTGGTTCTTTGACTAATGAGATTGGTAATTAATAAATTCCCCGATGCTGAAGTAGCAAAGAGACAAATACAATCACTATATCCAACTGCTTGAAGTTTACATTTATATATTTGAAGAGAAGTATCGCCCCATCCAACCGGTAATCTAATTTCGTTTTGTATTTCTGAATCTTCTTGAACTAAATAGAAACCATGATCGATTGTAATAGCAAGAAGTAAAATTGACAGTAGACCAGGTGGATAACTGAAATTTTGGGGGCACAAAAGTAAAAGACAATTGGCTATTTTTTGACTCCTTATGTCTCCAGATACTAAAAAATAAAATCACATTACAATATGAAACAATTTATACTGAAGAAACAAAACCACAAAAATAATAAAATATATTTACAATCAGATTCCATAACAATAAATTAAGAACTCCAAAAGTGATGATATCTGTTTTTGGCGAGTCATTGCATACTTCAACGATTTGTCAGTTTCTGAAAAAACAACAGTAAAATTGGTAACACTGATTAATATGAAAAGTGTAATCTCAAAATCTTTTTTTTTTCAATAAAATTTAAATTAATTTTGCAGGTGAATTTTTTATATATGAAAGTTATTCCGACCTGTATTTAGACAATCAGTAAAAATCCCGATTTTGATCAGTGAAAAAAAATATATGGTAGGTAAACATAAATAACTAGTTAGTGAATATAATAAATGATCAGTTATTAAATAGAATGATAAGTTAATAAAATAATATGTTCATGATCATTAGCAGCCTATTAATTATCCACTGCAGGACAAATGATAGATAATTGTATTAAATGGAAAAGTTTTATGCGTTTTGACAGGTAGAGTATGTATTGTCAAAATTGCTAACACATCGTATGCGGACACGGTTTGGGAGCCGGAAGCGGGTTAATTCGCGAAATAAAATAAAAATTATATAAACCTTCATAAACTCCGAAATTTTTGTTGTTATCGAAAGAAACATTTACACTCACCATTTTCCACTCTTTCTTCGAGAAGTTTTTCGAGATTATTTCGCTTATTAGCAATGCTTTTTTTTTAAAAAAGGTGTAGGAACGCACTTTTTTCAAGCCTTTTAATCTAATTATTTTATGGATCCTATGATACCCCTATATTCAAAAGGGATTAACGGTCATGGCTTCCAAGAAAAAAATCAAAAATTTGCGTCGAGACGCAATATTGATCACGCAGCCGCGTCCGGAGCAATGTGACGCTAATACAGTTGAACCCCCTCTTCTCGACTTGATCATTTTGGCCAGCCGAATAATGTGCACATGATCTTACCATTCTCGCTATTTCCAGGTGGTTCAAAAAATTCAAGCGAATTTTAAATATTGAATTGAATAAAAAATCGAAGTTAAATCCGACTTGTGCTACACCAATGTCACATTGGTTATATTCTCGATTTAAATTGATATTCGATGAAATTAAAAATTGTACTCTTTGACTTGTAAGGAATATCTTACTCTAGCGATTGCAAGTTAGGTGTAACGGGTGCGCCCTTCTGTCTTCTAACGCGGGCCAATGGTAACTACCGCTCACAGGGCCGATTTTAGGGCAAGGCAACTTGGGCCCTTGGCCTTACAAAAACTCCCTTTGGCATCGAGTGAAATTTTGCAAGTTTTTTTAAAAAAGCGGGCGGCAAAATTCCGAATTTTTCAATGACTTGGTTAAAATCAGAAGTCGTAATTTTAAAGATAATAAGTCGTAATTTTTTGGCAACATATTATGAACTAGGTATGATTATTATTTCAATAGACGATGTCTATTGAAGTAAGATCAGCCAGAAAAAATTATATGAAGTTAATAAAAATTAATAATACTCAATTTAACCAATCCACTCGTTAGTCGACATTATGTCGCCAAAATTATAAACTCGTAAATTAGCTATGTGCTATAACCCAATTTTTTTATTATTTGTTACATGATATAAATCCTATACATATATTACTTTTCTTATCATATAACTTATTAAATTTATTTAATTATAATAAAATACTTAAAAGTTTCGTACGACAAACTGTTAAATTGCGTAAAGTATAGGTGCATGTACGTGTATAAACGTAATGTCGGGCGCCAACTTAAAAACTAGGCACGCTAATCTCTGTATGTGTAGGTACATGTACGTGTATAAACGCGATTCTCTGCTCGGGAAGTTGGTACGTTCATGGGCGGTAGTCCGCTTTTACCTGCGAATGTATGGGAGGATGCAGGGTACCAACTTAAAACTTATAACTGGATTTTTATACAGGCGTTTCATTGCTTGGAAGATTGGTACGAACTTGGACGGTACATTGCCTTTATTTTGAAAGTTTTATACCGGGCGCGCACCGATGCCAATAAAAGGAAGTAGGACGTGTTATACGTTTTTCATTTGAATTTTAAAATTTATAAAAATTTTGGCTTGCATCGTGTGTACTTGGGTAGCATGTACTTGCGTCGCGTGCGTTCGTGTCATTTGGGCAAACGTCTGGGATCAGATCAGTTCCGATCAATAGTGCAGTGTTAAAAAAAGTGGTGGAACGCAAAAAAGAGTGGTGGACCGCAATATATTTCTTATTGTAAGATAAACAAAAAAAAGGGGAAAAATCATGTTCTAAGACTAAACTACAACAAAAAAGCTAACAAAACTGGCGAGAGTTGAAAATTTTCAAATTCGAAATTTCGACTATCGTTCCTAAATACATGATGTTTACGATTTTTTTTTTTAATTTCCGAATCTTTTGTGAAAATAAGTGTCAAATTTGAGCTTAATGAATGAACGAGGGCACTTAGGTACTCCACACTTGACCGCTCCCTTCTCTGCTCGGTCAATTCGTGTGGTATTCATTTGTCTATTTTTTTACCTTTTCTCTCTATTACATCGAAATGTCTTGAAATACTTGATTTTAATGCTTTGAAGTCTAATACTAAACTCCGAACATTTTTTCGAAATGTGAAGTTTTTATATTGGAGCGGTGCTCCACCTCAAAATAAAGTGGTGGAGCGGCGCTCCAGTGCTCTCCTGTCCCACTACACCACTGGTTCCGGTTTCAAGCCCCGATAACAAACGCTTGCGAACCAATGTTGGCACGACTGAGTCCAGACGTGGGTTGGTATTTCTGTCTATACCATTTTGACGTCTGTCATTCGCTCCGATCAAAAAATATTATTGTAAATAACTAATAACCTACAATGATTTTACCTGTTATTATTTGAAATTGCTGATTTTCTATTAATTTTAATTCTGACATTGTATTCCTTTTGGAGTTAGCAACAAAAGTCAAGTGCCTCAGATGGAAGTAAAACTTGAAAAGTCGGAATGTTTCTCTTTCGTCGACTGCGCATTTTGCTTACGAAGAAGAAACTTAAAATTCATATTAAAAAAAAATGAAAGCACTTCAGAATATTCTACTATGATAGCGAAATGCTTCAATATACAAGTAACAAAGAATTACAGTAACAGTTAAAGTATAGTTAAGGTGTTTGTGCCAGCAGCAACGTAATATATCAATTCTATATTTTTTTAGATAGAAAGAGTTAGTGAAAATTTGAAAATATGTGAAATATGTATTGAACAATTGAGCAGGGCTCAAGAGTTTAAGCACAAGTTGGATCGTTTTATCATTTCCAAACAATCAAGTAAGCATCTATGTTATCTATATTATCAATGACAATGTAAAATTTTCAAATATACATCATTTTGGAGAATAATCACTTCCAAGTGAAGGTCTAACAGAAGCTTCTCAATTATGAAAATATGAAATATTCGAAATATGAATTTTTTTTTCTGTACTTTTATCGAGACCCGAAAATCGCTTTTGTTAATTTAGTTTAACAATATATCTAGAAAATATATCTGCTGTGAATTTTTTTTTAAGATCAGAGTTGCTAAATTAATTTTTAATTTTATAAAAACAATATTAGCCTGTGGGCCGGATTGAAAACAGGCGGCGTATCAGAGTTTGCCGATATATGACTTAAAACTTGACCACTGGCTCGGTACATAAACATATTGTTGGAAACTCACAGATATAAACAATGTTTTGGTCACTCATTCGCATATGAAAAAAAAAAAAGTAATTCAATATGATGCACGTATTTTTCATAGCAATTCCACTGCCTTGTTCGACAATATTTCAGCAGTCACTCAAATTTTATGATGCAGATATGCCAGCGTATATTTTCTGAAATGTCCTAAGCACCAGACATTGGTTACAACCTTACTCTACATTTTCATTTGTATTTTTTTACTGATTTCATTCTTCATTTCAGCTGAAAAAGTATACGAAGACAATTATAGCAGTGAATATGCAAATCTCAAATTAGCATTTGTTGTTAAAAACGAATTTCTGATTGATGACTGTAACAATTTAGAATCTTTTATGTCAGAATTAGAATCAGAAACAGATTTTGAAAGTGATAAAACCCAATATCAAATATTTTAATTGATTTCGAAAATGATAAATCAAAATCAAATATTTCCAGTTTCAAAAATGATAAAAACATAAAATCAAGTAATTTGATCGATTTTCAAAGTGATAAATCTGAATCTAAAACAGAAAACCTTGACGAAAAGCCAAATGGAAAATGTGACAAAATTACTTTACTGTATATCATTTTATTGGTATTTTGAAGGTTATATGTTTTCATAATACTTTTGTGTTTTAGGTGAGAAAAATTTCGAATGTACTGTGTGCAATAAAAAGTTTTCCACAAAGGACAATTTGGATAGTCACGTAGTAATACATACGGGTAAATCAAATTTACTTTATATGATTTTATTGATATATTGAAGGTTGTATATTTTCGTAAAACTTTTGTGTTTTAGGTGAGAAAAATTTCGAATGTACTGTGTGCAATAAAAAGTTTTCCACAAAGGGCAGTTTGGATCGCCACTTCGTATTCCATACAGGTAAATCATATTTAATTTATATAATTTTATTGATATCTCGAAGCTTGTATGTTTTTGTGAAACTTTCGTGTTATAGGTGAAAAAAATTTCGAATGTACCGAATGCAATAAAAAGTTCTATAGAAAAGGAGATTTAAATTATCACATTGCCAAGCATGCAGGTAAATCAAATTTACTTTACATGATTTTAGGTAAAAGTAATGTACTGTCTATGAACTTACCAATTTCCCAAGCGGTGAAACGCATACATATACATATCCAGTTTTAAGTTGATACCCTGCATTAACGTTCACATTCGCATCTAACTTACGAAGTTTACGTGTTAGTAGGTTATTTCTATACGAAATAGAAACAAACTGAAACCAGCCCAACCTAATTTAACCTAAACTAATCCAAAACATAGATCAAAACGAATGAAATTGAGTTTTGCATTGACGTGATCATGTTATTGAATACTCTAATGATACTGCTACGATACCTAAACGAAACGTTTCGTACAACCAACTATCAAATTTCGAATGAGTGTAGGTGCATGCACGCGTATAAACCAGTGACGGCTCGTGCATGGTACTGCGGGGTGGCGCGACGACTGGTCCTAAGACAATCCGTCCAACGACAACTTGTCCAAGACAAATCGTCCAAGCGACAATTAGGCCAACGGACAATTAGGCCAGGCGCCATTGGAATGGAACGCATTGTTTTAGGTCAAAGTGCGCCCATATGGTATATGGGCGCACTTCGACCTTAAATAATGCATTCCATTTTCGCGATTAAACGATCGCCGCGACCACAAATCACAGTGGGCGCCTGGCCTCATACTATAAACGTAATGTCGGACACCAACTTAAAAACCAGGCACACTAATCTCTGTATATGTAGGTGCATGTACGTGTATAAAGGTGTTTCATCGCTTGGGAGGTTGGTATTGACATTTCGAAGGTTGTATGTTTTCGGAAAACTTTATTTTTTAGGAGAAAAATTTCGAATGAATTGCAATATCATTTGCAAGGAAAACTATAATGATGAAGCACAAGAAAATCCATACTACTACTGCTATCTAACTTCACAAATGTGAATATTGCTAAAAGGCTTTTAAATCAAAACTACCATTTAATATAACATCTCAAAATGGATACATAATCGAATAATTACTTCGAAATGTTAATATAATTGAATATTAAATTTTGTTCTAATCGTTAGCCAGTTTCTTTGAAGCGTTTGCAGCATTGTGTTCTTATACTTTTTTTGTTTTTTTTTTTTAAACATTTGTTATTTCAAAATTAACCAAATTGGTTATACTTACTTACTTATTTTTCTATTCTCAATATGAAAAAAATATATTTTTGTTATAGTAATGGCTGTTAATTCAATGTAGTGCAAAATTATTTCGCTCTTTATTATTTCATACACACGTAAGTACACACTTACCAGTGGGGCCGGAATTATATTCCGGCACTTTTCTCTGAGCCGGAACAACGTTCTGGCACTTTTTTAAATATGAGAAAAAAAAATTTTATACTGGAAGAATGCTTTTTTATATTTTGTACACATTCACTCGAAAGAATGATTGAAACAACAAGTTGGACCATTGCATATGTCTTTTGTGACATCGTAACGAAATATTTGTTTGTTTGCCTTTTCATACAACCAACTGATACCATCCATGGCGAGCAATACATTGAAATTGGTGTAAAATTGCAGACGTCGACAAAAATAATATTGTACTATACACCCTGGCAAATACAGATTACTAAATTCTTCACTTGGAATAAATGCATCTATTTGCAAAATGGCTTGAAAAAAATTAATGCTATAAAACGCGTTTTTGAGAATGTCTGCAATCAATGTATTATATGTATGTATTATGGTTAGGCTGACCATACGTTCCTTTTTCGCCGGGACTGTCCCATTTTTGTCGTGTCTTTCGTTTCGTCCTGTCTTTCGTAAAATTGTTTGATTTGTCCCATTTTTCTGGTTTATATATTTAATTGTAATTACTTTTCTGAATATGCGAAAACATTTTGTGAAAATATTTAAAAAACTATAGTAGTTGACCCAGTAAACTTCGTATTACTTAAAATCAATGTTCGTTAGTCTCACTAAAACTAAGCTGACGATACGTCCCGTTTTCGCCAGGACTGTCCCGTTTTTGTCGTGTCTTGCGTTCGTCCTGTCGTTTTCGCATATATAAGATCTGTCGTCAACAAACAATAGATCTACGACTGATAGATCTATAGATCTATACTGGGTTTTTTTTCATCTCAAAATAGCACCCGTTGTTCCCATTGTCTTCAAGTGTTCTGCACACACCCGTTCCCGATTTCCGTTGTGAACACGCATTCTGCACACACCACAATTACTACACAATCAATACGCAATGTACTTTTTCGTTTAAAATTACTTATGTTATTTTTTAACTTTTCTTTATGAATTTCCCTATTATATTTTTCTTTATAAATAAAAATAAAATAAATAATAATTTGTTATTAAAAGAGAAATTCAATGTAAATAAATCAATTTGCTGATATGGGGCTTTTTATGAATAAACTCAATAGAAAAGGAATAGGTCAAGTAAAAATAATTATAAAATTTTGATTTTATTTATTTCAACAAAATAATAGTAAAAAAATTATTTAAAAATAGTGTATCTATCATTACAAAGGTTTATTGTTTACATTCACAATAAAAATTGTTGAAAAAGGAATAAAAAAGTTGAGCACATGATAAATAAATGAGCTTATATTGGGACAGTAAATGGCTATATCAAAAAACCGACTGAAAGTACACATTCACATTCTCCAATCGTAATATCCATCTTAGTGCTCATCTATAAATTATTGAGTTAAATAAAAACACAAAGCGTTTGGAAGCATGTGTTTACAGTCTGTCGCAATGTTTATTATACATTAATAAATTATTTATACACACGCATTTTCAAAAACACATGTCTGCCTTAGAAATGAAGACTATCACTTATTGCTTGGCTTCACATATTTAAAATTGACGGGACCATCAGATGAGAAAAATTAATTTATGAAATGTACGATTCAAGAAAAACTACACACACAAAAAAAAATCTACATCAACAAAATAAATTGGTATGAACAAAACTGATATAGCAAACATATAAATGCATATTGCAAAAGGTCCCAAATTTGAAAATGTATATTACTTTGTACGAGTCATACATTGCATATATTCGATAAATGCCGAATTCTATCAAGTTGATATAATTCATGTATACGATATTGAAAACAAAAATTAATTTAAATTAATATACAAAAATAGAAAAAAATATCAATTTAAGAGCTGAAAGAGCAAATAAATATACAAATTGGGTAAAAGTCGGCATTTTGAAAATTATGCGTTTAAAAATAAGATTTTAAAAAAAGAAGTAAATTCACAAAAAGGAAATTACACATTTTGTAATAATAGATTACAAATAAGATAAAAAATAATTTATAATAAACAAAAATATATAATTATTATTGCTACGGTAACATTTTCCATTTTATGCTATCCAGATGGTGCATATTGTTGATTAAAAAATTTATTTATTAAATTTAAATTCAGAAAAAAATATCTACACTCATTGTCAGTTCGATACATGAATTACAACACTGAGCTACAAATTGATAAATAGAGTTAAATCTAAAATATCTTCTAAATACAAAACACTCAAAACTGTTAGTAAGAAAACTAAAGATTGAAAATAAGGAAATCTATTAACATGGACAAGAAAGACCTGGAAACCTTTAAAAATAAAAAAACAAAATCAAAATTAATTTAAAACAAATTACACTATCATGAAGGATTTATTGAACAATGAGATAACTATACAGACTTCTCACGAATAGGTGACATTTTTTTTGTATAGTTTCACAATGAAAGTTACACAAATGTTTAGTTAGCAGCATATAGTGCTCATACCTTTAGACAATCTTAAATTGGTATATGATTCCGCTATATAAACGTAAATATTAAAAAAAAAATTATCCTAAGACATAATTAAATAGAAAAAATATCAACTTCAAAATTTACCCATTTTCAACACAAAATTAATCCTGTCCCAACTACTTTCGATTATAAAGTATGTTCCTCAAAGACAAATTCAAATTACATTTTTTAGATTTTTAATTAAATGATTTCAAAAGTACGAAAATACTCTCCATTATAAATAGATTCATCTATATCTAGAATTTGAAACATCCATTAAACTAATGTGGCAAATATACTTTAAGTGGCTTGTTTCATTCCGAAATATATATGTATATATATCGATAATTACAAATCCCGTAACTATCAAATTATGTGTATTGAAAATCAATGAAATTCATTCAAAACCATAATTTATTATAATTCATATTAACTATGATAAGGCTTATTTTTTTGATATACATAATTTGGTGTATAAATGGTATGATTAAGGGATGTCGAAAAAAAGCCGTATGAAATCAAAGTAAAAAAATCAAATGGCAGTGTAAGTTCTTCTTTCTAAATATAACAAATTTAGTTTAGGAACTAAAAAAACATACCCTCAACAATACAAATTCAATGCACGGTAAGATAAATTCGATAATAATGTTTCAATAAAGTTTCAACTTTTGTTTTTCAATTTCATCATAAATAAAGGTATCATTTCAAAATAATAAACTCTAAATCTGATTTTATATAGGCACCAGTAACTTGTGATCATAAGAGCATTAAAATTTCCCATGGAAACGCCAGAGCTCTAATACGTATATAAATATGTTTATGATGAATTCACACATAAAATTTAAGCTTAATTAAAAAGTACATTATATTCTTCATCAGTTTTCTCACAATTTATAATTGTCGATTTGTAATTTTTCGAGAAGTGCTAATATTCAATATTTATCCAAAACGGAATAAATACATCACTCCGCAACGGGGGTAGATCAACATCATTTTATAAATGAACGGTATTTTATCGGCGCATGCGCATTCAGCGATTATGTTGCCACAAATGCTTATAAAATCTTGCTATTTACAAAATACATTAAATGTACAACTTAACAGTTACATATATATATTTCTTGTGTTTGTTATATGTTTATAGAATATCATTCTGGCTAATTGATTTATTCAGTCGATTGCGATATATACATGTATATATATATATCCAATTCGCAAACGACTCGAAAACACACATAAACACATATATATACAAGTATACATATAATGTGTGCACATCGTTGAAATTAATGAGAGAACTTGCATATCGAGAACGGAACAAAATTACTTAACAATCTCTATGTAATATTAACTTTTATTATATTATTATGTTGATTTATTGAACACATTCGGCAGCCTGTATATGTGTGCGTTTATGTATGCAACATACACGAACACTACGCTATGGACCAGAGATACTCTTTGATTATCAGCCTGATGAATTAATATAAAGGAATTAATTGATGATCTGGAGAAAATATGATTCTTTCCATCCTATAAATATGAAAAACTGATTTTTCTGTTAATCGACTGATAATTCACTAAAGTAACGATCCACCTTGAGTGTCCATCATTTCATCGCTGATGGTGTGAGGCTGTGTCGGTTGCGGTTGGGTTGCAGGAATATGCGGATGGTTCAGGTGATGAGCGACCGGTATGTGATGCATGTGGTGCCCAAATCCAGAAGGCATACGAGGCGACAGGTAATGACTATGGTGATCGCGCCCCATGTGGCCGATGCCCAGGGGACGACGGGGAGATTTGGCATTAATAATACGTGGTTTGTCCATTTCCTCCAGGACCGAGGGTGCCACGTAGGTGAAGCCCTTAAAATTCAAGAAACACGATTATATGACATGAATGCGACAATAAATTTCGAATTATGAACAATAAATGTTCATAGTAAAAGTATGAATTATTTACAATTGTTAGTTAGTTGGTTACATTGTAATATCTGATTGATAAATGAACATGCAAATTTAACAGTATGTCAATTTGTATCAGCAGTTAATTAAGGGGTATTCTAGTTAGGAAGCTTAAATTTCATGCGTTTTTTCGCATAGAATTAAAAAAAAACTGAAAACATTTTCACTACGTATTTTTTTCGATAGTTTTTATTAATATTTAAATACAAAATAATTTTGAAAAAAAATCAAAAATTCATCGAGTTATGATGTTGTGAAGTGGGGCCTAAAAAAAAGGTGTGTCGTGTTTGTCATGATTTCAAATCTCGTGATGTTTTGAAACGAAAAAAACTTAATTAGTAACGACATCGCTATTCTTTGAACCATGAAAAAAAAATTTTTTTTCGCAAAATGGAAATGATTGGAAAAAAAAAAATTTTTCCGCCTCGTTTTTGGCGTTCACAAATTTTTTACAAATAGTGAAATATATTTTTTTCAAAATCCATGGTTCACCTTCCAGAGGAATATACAAAGAATGTTTTTACAAAATTGAGTAAATCGGTTAATTAGAACTTAAGATATCATGGCAATCAGGTTGAAAAAAGTAGTTTCGAAAAAATCACGTTTAAAATTTCGAGCAGCGTAACTGATTCATACATTGGGCTGTCACAAAAACAGCTGTAACTCTTAAAATGATGCTAATTTAAAAAAAATTTACTAGGCACATATTCTTAAAGGTCTAGACTTAAAAAACATGAAAAGAAAAAAAAAAAAATCGATTTTTTTGGAATTTCTAAACTAGATGTTTTTTTTTTGGAAATTTGGAGTATTTCAGAATAGTTACCTGGAAAATCATATTAGCACTTTCGCTCAGAGTAGATTCGTCGGGTGAATCGATGGGCGTCTGTTTGGTAAATCTCGTATCGAATTGTGAAACATCGTCTTCACCAGCCTAAAGTTTGAAATTATCCAGTTGAGTCCAAATAAATATTTAACAAAACTATTTCAAAAGTTTTTTGTGAAAAAAAAAAAACAAATGTTGAAAACTTCACTGACCAATTTAGGTTCAATTGGCGGTTTGAGTCTTCGGGCGAAAACATCTTCCCAACAAACTTGTTTGAAGAACGGATGTGCTCTAATAGGTTCTGCATCATCTAACCCTCCACCGAGTCTGTGTTTTACTTGGCGTTTCATTAAACGTCTGATAAGATCTTGAGCTTCAACAGTCAAATATACGGGCATGGTAAGTTTGGCAGAGAGAATTTTTTCTATTGTCTTCTTACGATTCGCTCCCGTAAACGGCGGCTGAAATAATTTCGAAAATTATGAACCCACCAAAACTGCAACTATGAAAATATTATTTGACAGTCAATGTTAAGCACCTGTCCGGTTAACATATCGAACATTAATGCACCCAAGCTCCACCAATCGACTGCTTTTCCATGGCCACGACGAGTCAATATTTCAGGAGCCCTAAGACATAATAAACCCAATAAACAACATGAATAATTTGGTATACAAAATGTGTTCATCGAAGTGTTCACTGACATATATTCTATGGTTCCGCAAAAGGTATGAGTGACTATTCCGGCTTGAATGTGTTCTTTACAGAGCCCGAAGTCCGTAAGTTTTACATGGCCTTGTGCATCTAGTAAAACATTTTCTGGTTTTAGGTCCCTATATATAATGCCTAAACTATGTAAGTGTTCTAGTGCCAATATAATTTCGGATAAATAAAAGCTGAAACAAATAAAATAATCATGAGACGACGATTTTCAAAGAAATCGAATAAGGCAGAGATCGTAATATACCATGTAGTGTCTTCTAGAAATATGCCTTCACGTTCTAAATGCATAAAAAGTTCGCCTCCGCTTAAATATTCTAATATTAAATAGAGCTTCTCTCCAGTTTGGAAAGCATATACTAATTCTACTATAAAAGGATGCTAAAATTTTTCAAAAAAACATTAATAAAAGATCAAGAAACATTAGATATCGAAGAATCTCATCTTCGAACCTTAACGGCTTCCAATATATTTCTTTCGGCTCTAGTGTGCGCGGTGTCTTTTTGATTCCTAACTATAGACGCCTTGCGTAACACCTTCATCGCAAAATGGGAACCCTTGTCCGCTCCGGAGGTCTTCTTGACTTGAAAAACTTTGCCATAGCCACCTTTGCCCAGTACTTTCCTCAATTCGAAATCTTGCGGACCTAGGCAGGTTCTTCCTTGGTTCACATTATCTTCCGACAACTGAATAGTCTCTGACCCCTCTAACCTACGATAAAATTTCCAATCGAGTTAGACATAAACGTTCACAAATGATAAATTTGCAAATATGCGTTTTTCAAACTTACTCGGCGATGTTTACGTATTCGGCTTCAAAGTCGACCTGTGAAAAATAAAAAGTTTAAATTGTGAAATAGTTAGATATTTCATATCGTCGATGCAATGCATATCGATGAAATAATATAATGCCGATGCAATACGTGTTGTTAAAATGTTTCAAAAGTGTCTGTATATGTGTACAGTTTTTCACTCCGAACCAAATATTTTCCATTTTAAATAAAATATTTTTGATTTCAAAATAAATGTTATCCATTTCAAATCTTCGTCGATTCGAGGAAAATCTTTCATTCGTTTAAAATATATTTTCCCCATTATTATTTGCATTTATAGTATTGATAAGCGATTTTGTAATTTTTCCATATCTGGAATTAATTCTTCAGAATTACACAATTAATAAAAATGTTATGACATACATTAATTTGAAATAAAAAAATATTTTATTTAAAATGGAGAATATTTTATTTGAAACATAAGTATTCTATTCGAAGCGGCAAACATTCAACATGGAGTGAAAAACTGTATTGTTATTGTTTTTAAAAAGTATTGGGATTCAGGATCTGAGGAAAACGTTCTGATTCAACAAAATCACAGTCGTGGTTAGGATTTTTTTAGGAGGGGGGGGGAGGGTCAAAGCACAACTTTTCATACACATGAAATACAAATATTGTTGCTTTTCATACGTGCACAAATTCAAGGCGTTCAAAGACCTCATTCAGACATCAATCGTGCGATACATTTAAACCGTCTCCACATTTCGGGGAACGCCGAGGCTCCATCACACCCCCGTCCGCACACAAAATAAAGTTCATCACGATGAGTCATCGAACGATTTCACGCCGACGCGTCGCCGAAGCGCCCCGAGCTTTGGTCCCGTCCGCGATCGTTCCTGAACGAAATTTCACGCGTCGCACGTCCGCAGCGTCGCGAAAACTCGAACGTGCGACTCGCGCTTCCTCGAACCCGCGAAACAACAAAACCCCAGCTGGCCGCAAACGTCACGCCGCGACGTCCCGTCGACGTATCGAGCGCGTGCACGTTCGCCGAGACGCGAAGGCGACACGTGCGCGTCGACGCTAAAATGGCGCACGGAGGGTCGCACGTCAACTCCACGTGGGGGCGTGCGCGGGGGGCGCGGGGCGGGGGGGGACGGCGGGGGCGCTCGCTCACCTCGTCGACCTCGATGACGTCATCGTCGTCCGAGTCGTGCCTCTGCAGGTGGTCGGCGTCGGGCAGGTCGAGGTCGAACACGCCCGCCGCCATCGGGACAAGCGTCTCCGTTCGAACGACAGCCGCCTCGGCAGCGGCACGCGCGCTCCTCCCTCCAAGGAAGACGCTCGACGAATGACTGGACTCCTGTCCTTTTCTACCCCTCTCCCACACTCTTACCGTTTCGATGCCGTCTAATTATATCCGTATTATGCATTATCACCTTTATTATATTATATTTTAAAACACATATTTCTATTTTTAATTTTGAAATTTATTAAAACACAAATATAATCTTTATACAATATTACTTTTAAGAATATTATTGCTTAAAAAAATTGAAACATGAGCATCAGACGTTCGTGTCCGCCCCTCCCCCCGCTTCGAGCCCGCAACCGCAGTTGCCGTTTCGCGGCCGTTTCAGCGTTAATTTTATGCTATTTTTATGTTTAAATTTTAAACGTAACTATAAAATTTTATTACTACAAGTCTGGTTGTTAAAAATGCGATGCGGTTCTTATGCTGCATTTTGAAATTTTAAAATTTAAAATTTTGGCGATCGGACGTTTGCTCAAACGACACTGAAACACATGACACGTTTTAGGACGATTTGAGGGATTTTATAATTGGACGTTTTCCCAAATAGTATGTATTAACAGGCGCACAGGCGGAGTGTGCTAAGAGTGTTTTCTGCAAATCACTTAACTTGAAGAAATAATACTTTGGTACTTAAAAAATACTGTGTACGTATACCATAGCTAATATAAAACTTTTTCAACACAAAAGACACATTTTGAACATGTTGAACGTTTTCTACAGTAATCCCTCCCTATAACGTCAAGATAGGTTCGACGTTATAGGAAGAAATTTAGGAAATCAATAAATGAAACATTTTCATTTTTTCTTTTTTTTTATATTTTTACGAGTTAATTATTTTTTTCAAAAAAATTTGAATTTCAATGCAGGTGAAAAATTACGTTGCAGGGGGGACGCCTCAGACGTTATAGAGGGGATTACTATACTTCAATTTGAAAATTTCAAAAACATGAAGGTACCTACGCTTGAATCATGTGCGCTTAGATCCGGTCACCGATTGTTCTACGACGAGTGTGGTGTGTGTTTTCCTGTTGTTGTTTTTTTTTATATCGTTCAGGCAAACGTCTGGGAACTCAAATTTTAACAAAACAACCAAAATTTCCTCCACATTTCAAATGAAATTCAATATTTTCACATTGCAATGGCTTAAAATCGCATTATCTGAGACCGCACGATTTGACAGCGCGGGCTAAAATACGACGTACGACTTGTTATTTAATTTCTTCCTTTTTTATCGTCAAATTGTTATCTCGATTTTGTTATCAAACTTTGAGAACGTTTTGCACTCTCGTTTTTCTCGTTTTTGATGCTGAAATAAAAATGGCGAGTTGCAACAGCTGTATCAGTCCTAGAAGCAGAGATTCGTTGATTCGTCTGAAAAGTGAATCGCCAAAATTCAAAGATGCCATGCGCAAGGTCAAAATAACATAAAAGTTTTTAAAGATGTATATTTTATGAAAGACGTTTTGAAGGTCATTTTTGTGGTTTTTTTTTTTAGAAATGTCAACAGAGATGGCGAGAAAACAGATGGAGGTTTATGGACAAAAACCGTGTTATATCGGAGAATCCCGATTCTGAAATTCAAAATGCTTTGAAAAGTATTATCAAAGATGATCTCAAATCTATTATTCTATTTTCTCGCTCTGTGGAACGTGATATTGAAGCAGCGGAAGAGTATGAGGAAAACTTACAAGATGAAGAATTCAAATGGTAGGATTCCAAAGTGCATTATAAATATGTTTATTTGTATTTAAATATAGTGGAGTCTTTTTTTCAAGGTTCTTCCAAGAGTATGATAAAATTTTAGAAGACGAAGATAAACTTGCAGATTTATTTGAAGAATTAGAATCCGATAAAGTGTTTTGTCCTATTTGTCAAAAAAATTATATATCCGTAGAAAATAAAGGTATCTCTTCTATTGTTAGTTGCGTTTGTGGAATACAAATTCCTACCACTTTAAGCATGTTCCAAATCAAAGAAAATGTTGAAAACGTTGTTGGGATTCATAATCGCAACTGTGACAGAAAAGCAGAATTTACTGTGATAAATGAAGGTAGCGAACTTCATGTTTACCTGTGTTGTGCTGTTTGCTGTAGTCTTTCAGTTCTTTTTTAATTGTATATTTTCTTTTGAGTGTTGTGTATTTTGGATTTTTCTATAAAATTCTTGTTGAAATATCTTGTTAAATTTTTGAGTGCTACTTAATTTTTTTCGATATTCTGTGTGTAGTGAATCACAAAAATATCATTTAAATTTTGTTTTTGCTATAGTCTAATATTTTGTAGTACGAAATTCTATTATTAAATTTTTTCAAATGTACATATGTATATCATTTTTTTTAGTTTTCTTTGACTTATTACTTTTATTGTACAGTAAACCCCCTTATAATGTCAAGATAGATTCCACGTTATATGGGGTTAAGGTTTTTCAATGTTAATTTTTTTTGACATTTTTACGTGTTAACTGCTTGTTTCAAATGCATCCGAAAAAAATTTAAAAATTTGAATTCAAATGCATTTGATTGATATAAGGGGGTTTACTGTTCTTCTTGGTTACCGAAACCCTTTCATTTGTATTAAAATTATTAATTTCATTTGAAAATTATTATTGCTAATGTATAATTTATTATTTTTTGTTTGCATGCTTTGAGCATTGTATATATGTAAAAAATTAAAATAAAGTAATAACACAAAATTTGGTATATTTATATATTTCTCAATTTGTCGTTGCAGTAAAAAAGTGAGACATACATAATATTTGATTGCACATTTACTAAAACTGTATAAAGACTTTACATAGTTTTTAAATAAATTTTTTGAGGTAACAAGCGTAATGAATTCTCAATTTATTTAACAATATTTAACATGAATTGATAATAACAGGTACACTAGGACTAAGATTTTAGTACAATCAAGACTTAGTTACACTGTTCGTTATAATCGTGGAATATAATAAAAATAAATTTTCTTTTAATAGTAAACGAAAACATCGTATTTTGTGCATTACAAAATGTCTATAAATAAATAATTGTGTATCCACTCGTTAAATTTTTAGTTAAATCAATATATTTCTGAAAATATTTATATTTTGTACTAAATATGATCATTTATTTAATTGGTAATTATCAATATGGCACTATATCATAATTTGATTTCTTTTAGAAAATTAAATTTAAATAATTTTCAGCGCGTATTTATTAAATTTTGATACTGAATATTTACAAAATTTTATGTTCAAGAAAATAATATGTGCTTACTAATTATTGAAATTGAAAAGAATTTAATTGAAAACAGAATTTCTATTTCTAGAAATAAACTGTTTAATACAGATTTCTTACTGGAATAGAAATATCTAAAAGTCCTGAATGATTAACAAATTTTAAATCAAATTGAGATCTTTTTTTTTTACTTGCATAGTTGAGCAATTTGTACCAAAATTCCTATGCAACAAAAACATGGTATAAAATAACACTAATCCGAAATTTTAAGATTACAAATCCCAAATTTTCAATCAAACCACAAAGCTAACAATGTTTTTTTTCATATGAAAATTGAAGTTTAAAATTGATACATATATTTGTAATATTGTTTTAAAATATGCAATGACTGAAAAATACACAATAAAAATAAGTACAGCTTAATTAAAACAATATGCTAGAAATTATAACATATGGTTTTTGGTATACTCAATCTCAAATCAGTAAATTAATTGTAACACAATAACATATCAAAAGAACATTAACATTATGTTATTTTTTTTAAATATAAATAAGTATAACTATACTTACAATTGATTCGTTAAAAGTAGAAAAATATACTTAGAATATTTTGATATAGGCTTTACTTTTTTAAAAAAATAGTTTTATTTCAATTCGTTCACAAAAACGTGTCAATCTGAATTCTCTACTAGCACATTAATAAGTAATTTTCATTATCCATATATTTTGTGTATGTACAAGTATCACTTCATGTTTCAAAAAACCAATAGCTAATTAAAAAAAAGTATTAACACTAAATAAATTTTTATGTCCTCTATCAATTATAGCAGGCCATTTAAATACATAACAAATTGAATAATTCACTTAACAAGAACACAAATAAAAAACAAGGTACTCAAATTATAATCAAAAATTAAAAATAGGCACAGCGGTGTGAAGTCCAATGCATGTGCACAACCACCCTCAAGCAATTCAAAACTCATTCATACACTTAACAATTAATTTAAGACTTCAGGTCATTTAACTTTTACTTATCCTCAGCGTTAACCTATGTACATATAAAATCACTACACTTAACACTAAATTAGAATTCATCAAGGATCCTTCGATTTCTTCTTGTTCACAGCTGAGCGAGCTACGTCTGGTAATTTTTGAGGTGTATCTAATATATCGGTTGTACTACATAGATTTCGTAAAGAATTTAAAACGGCTAAAAACCAACGAAAAAAAATCAATCATAAAATAAAGAAAATCTGACGTAATACGAATCGTATGCAAAATTCGAACCTGGTCTTAATTCTACCAAAGAACAGTGTTGCTCAGCCCAAAGTAAAGTCGAACGTTTGAGTTCTTCCGTGCTAGCCTGCGATACGAAGTTGTTAAATGAACTTAGCAGTGGTTCAATCAAAAGACTGAACTGTATTAAAATTGTTAAGAAAAATACTGAAGTAAATAAACTTAAAATATTAAGAAATTAAAAACATGTTGAAAAGGATACAATCCAAAATTTCCAATTTTCATTAGTTCTTTGACAAACATATTCATCGAACATCTCTTTTAATTTTCCGGAACGTTGACGTGACACAGGTGCACCAGTTGCCGGAAGAAGTGATTGAAAATTGCTAAAACGTTCAAATTGTGTTTAACATTCATGAAAATAAATAATGAGTAAAAATTGAATTATAATACCTAATAGAATTGTTAAGATATTCAATCTTCTTTTTCAACGCTTCTATTTCTTCTTTGATTTGACTTTGTTCCGATTGTAACTGTTTTATGTATTCAGCACCTTTTTGCAACATTGCTGCTTTGCTCACCTTTAAAGACACACTAAGATAAGTATTTAATGGATATTTTTACAATAAAAATTTTAATCGTCTAACATGGAGAAATTAAACCTTCGGATTGGGATTTTGAGAAAGCTGAGGTATCAACGATTGCAACAAATCGAATCCGTTTTTGATATTGTAACGTCGCTTTTGTTCAGCGTGAATATGTCCAGCTCGTCTATGTTCCTTTCCCGAACCACTACTGTCTAAAGGAGACAACGGTGATTGTGGAGAAGTTGCACTACTAGGCGAACTGGCATTAAATCCGGAAAACTGAAAGGAAATGAATATTTTAAATAGAAAAAATACAATACTTTAAAGTTTTCTATATTATTATTCAAATTTTTACTTGAGGAGAAGGAGGAGCTATTTTTGGAATAATAAGAGCACTAGTTGGTGAAGGCAATATAGCGACAGGTTGAATTTGTTGATTCATATTACTAGATGTATCTGTTAGCGATTGCATACTGTTTGGTTTATATATTTCTTGAGCTATGTAATATTGTAAAGAATGTAAAGATTTATAATTGAATAATTAATTAATATTTTAGTAAATGTTTGTTTATGAATATTACATTTGGATGTAAGAAGCTGTGCTAGGAGAACACTAGCAGGTTTTAAAGAAGGTTCGCTGGCTGCTGAGTTTAATGGTGTACGTCTAGGAGGAGCAGGAGAAGAAGAACCACTTCGAGGACGGCGACGAGGACGGGAATTTCCTACTACTGTTCCTATAGTTGCACCAATTGGCAGACTGTTAGATCGAAAATTTTCACTTTTTGTAATAAGTTGTTGGTTCGCAGCATTACTTGACGGCACCTTTAAATGTTCATAAAATATTTTATTTTTTTCGTCATTTTTTTCACATGATAAACGACAATGAATAAATACCTTAGCGATGGGAATCAATGCTGCACTATTAAGTTGAGGAGGAGGAGAAGGCATTTTGAATCTCGGAATATTCTGAGTTCCAGAAGATGCACCTCCTGATAGATTTTGCTCTAATTGTCCACCAATATTACTCAAAAAAATTCCAGCAGTCAAATTAATATTTTGTGTTATATTATTTGGGGAAGTAATCAGATTCTGATCATGTGGACGTTCCCCATGCGATTTTTCTACTAAATTTTGTTGAGGATTAATTAAAGTTGACGGAGAATTGTATTGATTAAATGAAGGCGAACTTGATGAAACAAAAGGGCTGAGGCGTTGACGAGATACACGTTCCCTTATGCATCCACCACTTCCAGAAGCTCTTCTCGATGTTCCAGTGTTAAAGGATACATCAGACCGGCTTTGGTGATGTCCTAAAAAAAAAAATAATGCATAGTAAAAACCTTTTTTGAACAATTAACACGATAGTAAAATAAAATTTGAATTACCAGAAGGAACATAATTTCTATCATGAAAATTGCTAACAGGAATTTGATGATACATTTTTTGCCCCTGAATATATTGTGGAGGTTTTTGTATTTCTTGATTGTTCGAGATAATGGGTTGTTGTGGAAGCATTTGATTATTAACATTTTGAGGAATCATCCCCGAATTCATGATATTATATGATTGTAGCATCATCGGTTGTGATTGGTTCTGTGCAATCACTGAAGAAGTCAAGTCAATTTGTGAATTAGAATTTGCTTGCATATAATGGAGGTTTTGGTTTTGGTTTTGGTTTTGTGTTGGCATCATTATTGAGCTATGAGGTGGTGGTTGTTGATTTTCTAAATTTGACGGTAATATCCGTAACCCTGTGTTCCTTGGCTCCTGTGGCATGATTTGTCTATTTAATGATTGTAACATACTTTCACTGTTTACCATGCGTGGTGGTTGTTGGGGAAGATTTAAATGTTGTGATGTCATAGGTGTGAGTGGAAAATTTGGTAAATTCAAAGTGTTTTGAAGATTTGGATCCATCATGGCATCCGAAAATGTATTCCTATATACGGAATCGTCTGATGTTATACTTTCTTCAGGAACAGGAGGAAGTTTTGCAGTTGAGAAAAAATCTATAGAAGATAAAATACTTTTTATTACAAAATCAACCAATTGTAATTTATAAATATGACATAAAATATACCCTGAAGAGGTTCTAAAGTATCCATAAAGTCTTCCAAATTGGGTTGCAATGGCCCAAGACTAGGTTGAATGAAATCTGCTAAATTAGCACTCCTAGCTGAAAGTACATCAAGCATAATTATATTAAAAGCAATTCAATAATTTATTTCAACTAATATAAACTAAAAAACCTATTTCACGAGTGTCAGGAAAGGCAAACGGTTGATTATTAGAAATAGTAGAAAAAAGAGTATCGCTCATAAATGCTATATAATCTTCATCTACCAGCATATGATTGTTGTCAGCTTGAGAATGCCAATCCAAAATGTCCATATCAGGTAACTAAAAAAAACGCATAGAATTTTCAAAAAATCCGATCCAAAAAATTTACCATATCTCACTACGTAAAACTCACAATATCGGAAAAGTCTTTCATGCACCCGAGAACCCTGTTCCTGTAATACATGCGCCATTTTTTATATTCAGCAATGACTGCTTCAGCTCTTCGTTTCCAATATTTTCCTTCCAACAGAGTAGTCTTATGAAAATAATAAAAAAAATCATTTAAAATCTGAATTCTCATCCAACAAATAAGGGGCTCGGCAGTGAGTAATGGTAAGTACCAAAATTATAAAATTGAGTTTTTTAAATTTATTTATTACAAAAATTAGTATGTTTACTAAAAAAAAAAATAAATAATTCCACATTCTCCCAAAATATGACAGTACTATGTTGAGTTACACCGAGTGTTATTTGCATATAAATTGTATGTAAACTGTTTTACTTAACAACTCCAAAAGCGACAAATGTCGCTTACCACTATTTACTCAAATCATCTCATCCATCACGCAACGACCATCTTTCCGAAAAGTGCACACCAGCGAAAGGTTAACCGTCTCTGATCTCCACATGACGGACTTAGCTTGCAATAATACGAAGATAACCGATATCAGGAGAAAGTCGAGCGAATTCGGCTCAACCTGATGAAAACACGACGAAAACGCGCACGAGACGGCCACGTGCTCGCAAATAAACAAAATATCGAAACACATGTCTCCGGGCTCGGAAAAATTTGAAATTTCCACAAGCACTCTCAAATATTGGCAGAACGTGTTCAACTGTATTAATTAGACGAATATGCAAATCGAGGAAATATTGCGGCGATCGGTGCAAAGAAAAATTCATGTGGAAATGATGTTTATCGCGAGTGTGTGTGTAATTTGAACGTTTAAAAGTATGCGCTCGACTTTTTCATGATGTGCGTGATCTTAATGTTATCATTATCACATTATAAATGTGTGAACATTGAATATAATAACTAATTATGATGATAGTGGAGAAAATTTATAGACTTCGATAAGTTTTATATATATAGTTATATCGGTTTCAGTTGTATAGAAAACAAGTGGAAAATTAATTAATTTAATTGAACGAATTCAGATATTCGATAAAGAAAATAAAATCATAGTCAACGTGTATCTATAATTTTCAAAACGGATTACGAAAAATAGCACGCATTCTAAAAATACAATAAAAAAATCTGAAACCCGAAATAACGTTATCTCAAGCACGTTCAGAAAGTCAACAATTTCATTCATACAACGGTAAATTTCAATAACGAAAAATCATATTTTTCCGAAACACATATCTAAATTCAAACATTTACCAAAAAAACATAAAAACGCGACATTTGAACAAACTCACCTCTGGTTTGGTATGAGTGTCGACGTCCAACGGTGATGCGAACTGGCACACCGGGTTGTTCTGTTTCATGATAACTGAAACAAAAGCAAACTAATGGGTCCAAATGTTACCGGTACAACACTGCAGCTGAACAATGACCAGCAACAGCAACGGGATCCGAAGATCCGACGACCCTTATCCATCGTGAATCCACCTCCTCTGAGGAATTATATTCTACCCCAACGACGAATCCCTTCCTTGTTCCTCGGATTGCGTCTCCTCAGAACACCTCCTAACGTCCCTCTACTCCCTTCGTTGTTCCTTTTCAAAGCTCCCGTCTACCAACCGCCCTTCGTCATCCAGTAGACGAGCCCTCAGAGCCCCTTGACCTTAGACTTGCGACCCCACGAAGCGCGAGGTACCCTCGAAAGCCTGTCCATGACTCGAGCTGGTGTGGCGACTCCTCAACCTCCCTGTCGATGCAGGAATCTCTGAAGGTCCCAGGCATGAATCTCGAAGTGGCCAAAAGCACCAATTCCTCGCACGTTCGATGGTCTTTTAACGAGCAGCAGACGCAAAGTTCACAAAGAGTCAAAAGCAAAGTCGAACAACGAAAATGCCGCCGGAGATACGGTGTCACATTATACGTGCGTGCGCTGCAGTTTTTTACGTCGAAACCGACTTTTTGGAGAGTTCGAAGGTTTCCCGCGGACGATGTCGATGGTACTGAGGCTTCGTTTCCGAGCTGATGATTTTATAACGCGGGACGATTAGCGGCGGATCTCGAGAGCAATATTGACGAGGCGCGAGTGTATATAGACTGACAATTAAGAGATTATTAACATGTGTTATCGGACATCTTTATGATTTTATATAGCCGTCTGATGGGCGTTTCGGTGGGGGAACGAACGACGCGCAATTGGGCAATTCCTGAGATAAAGCAACTATGTGACGGGGATGTGTTTGTTCGTTAAAATATAATATAAAAATAGTGACGGGATCGGATAATAATTATATCACATATAAGAGGCGACGTCTAAAAATGTTTCGGTTTTATCGACATTTTATTAATAAAGTCGCGCTTTTAGATATTGCGCAATGTCACAAATAATATATTCCAATTTGTGAACATGATTTCGTTTCATGTTTTTTTTTTCATATAACGTCATTATATCTTATCTACCATATTCCTTATATTTTTCACGCTTTTATACTCGAATAGAAAAATCAGGGATCGATGCCTTAAAAAATATATAAATAAAAATCCCGACGAAGATGATTCACTTTAAAATCTCATTAGATTATCATAAGATTCTAGCAAAATCAATTGCATATTTATCAAAAAAAAAAATCAATTTTAAAAAATGCATAAATTTCCGATCTAGACTGTGATGGGCTCAAAACGATATCAATTGACATATCGCATACGATAATTATTATACATACAACGTCGTAATCAACACGCGTTTGTCGCGTGTCGTCCAAAAAGCCAAAATTTTTTCACACATTCACACTAAAATTTGAACCCTGGTTATCGGATGTGATAAGGCGTTCATTTAGATTTTAGACTAACGCTATGCGACTAAAAACAGGCCACAATATCCCTAGAAAAGATTCCTAAAAGATCGATCGAATCTCGAAAGGCCGATATTTTCTATTGTATCTCTCCATATATATAATTTTTTTGTATATTGAATTTTTTCACTGCAGAATCATCGATGTAAGTATGTTTTCGCACGTAATAAAATAGAAAATTGTTTTCGCTTTTCATGCAAATTTCGCGTGTTGAAGAGAATATTGTACGCCTTGTTTTTCCAGATATTATAATATGGGTTGACACATGTACACAAACGTTTCGTTTTTGTTTACGCAAAGCTTAAGTTACATAATAAAATTTTAAATTAAAACGGAATTTTTCAGCGACAAAAAAAAGCTACACAAACACTTTTTTTATTATTCGGATATAAAAGCATAACACAGACAAATTATGCAGGCGTTTGAACTGTTCGAAATCCCATTTAATATTGATAACTCACTAAAAAAAAAAACGAAACCTTCGAATTTATATTTTCAGATTTCCTTCTACTTTTTTTCACTGAAAAGACCCAAAAACTCCTTAACACAAAAAAAATCATTAAAAACACTCCGAACGAAGTCATCGACCATTTCGATCGTCGACAACAATCTCTTATCTGAAAATCGGATCGCACCGATCCCCGAGACCTCGAAACTATTATTGAAAACTTCTATATATAGAATACCTTCGTGTACGCGAAAATGCGACATCGCATTTCCAATTAGAAATCGGAAGAACGCCGCGCTTATCTGTTCAAATTGAAAATGTCGCCCATTGGCATTGTTATAACATAACGGACACGTGTAACGAGCACTCGAAATCCGCGATAATGATCGAATCGAACCTCGCGATAAAAATGTGTGTACGTATTTTAACGGCGGGAAAATATTTTTGTATATAACACGGAGGCATGTCCGAATCGTAATGATTTCGTGTCTATGAATGATAAAATCTTCATATAAATACTAGCGGATTGCACCCGGCGTTGTTCGGGACTTATTTCATATGAAGAAAAACCGTAAATAAAAATTCAAAAAGTAGTACGAGATAGAATGAAAAAAAAAACAGTAGTAATGAAATAAAACAGTATATGAAAAATTAATTTTACTCAAGTGCTTTTTGATAAATTATATTTTTTGTTTTTTTCCATCTGGTGAGTACAGTTAAACCCCCATATATCGTTCAAATGTATTCAAATTCAATTTTTTTTTAATTTTCAAATGCATAAGCAGTTAACACGTAAAAATTTAAAAAAAAATTGAAAAACCTTAACCTCCTATAACGTGGAATCTATCTTGACGTTATAGGGGGTTTACTGTATAAGTATAAATCAGAAGGTTTTCTTTTTTAATTGAAATTCATTAAAACAAAAGCATAAAGCATGACAACAGATCATAGACTTTTAGACTTAGTACTTTGACTGATAGGTATGATTCTATGAATTGCGTAACGAAGGCAACTAAATTCAACAAACGACACATCTTCAACTTTACCGGTTTCATTTTAAAATAGCATCAGATTGAATTGTAAAATGATTTTAACGATACAGAAACCTTCCCGGATGCTTAACCAACATATTTACAAAATTTCATCGCAATCGCACGCATAACTAACACACATACATTCATTTTTATTTATTTAGATTCGGAAAGTTCCAAGATGTATTACGTCGGCGTCAACACCCTCTCGGTGTATAAAAGAAGCCGTTCGAATGCTTGATTAAACTTGCGAGAAAAATAAGGAAAACGGTATTATTCAATATTTTATTACATTCAAACACGTAACGAATCGATTGCAAGAACCAGTTTATGGTATTTGCCGACCTTCATATACAAAAGGCG
>JAOXNN020000012.1:2325700-2351835 GCA_028571205.2 Hydropsyche betteni
TATTACATTCAAACACGTAACGAATCGATTGCAAGAACCAGTTTATGGTATTTGCCGACCTTCATATACAAAAGGCGGCAAGCTGAGTTATTACAGATCATCGACAAGCGCAACGATGAAATAATGACGAAATTCGAACAGGCAAACGCAAAGGTCGACGACCAACAAATGTAAACAGAGCTGTAATGATCGATGGTTCGAATTGCTGAAAAAATAAAACGAAACTTAATAATAAAAAAATATACTCACACTGCATGTGCCAACATCTCCATATCACGTTGTTCAACCGTATCTTTTCCTTCCATCTCAGTTTGACTCCTTTGAAGCGGTTCCATTTCGGTGACGTTAGCTTTTGTCTGTGAAAAGAGGAAAAGTATGTTTGTTTTAATAATAATACGAAATAAATTGTGTTTCTGTTATTGTTTATGGACTACTATAAGAGTATGCTAATGAAAATAATGATTGATGAAGATTGAACGTATGTGCGAAAATACTACAATATTTTTAGATCTGATAAGATGTAAATAAATGGTGTTTTATTTTAAATCGATATTAAGCTTTTTATTTATAAAAAAAAAAAGATAATTTCGTTACACAATTTCAAATTGCATCCGATTTCAAAGCATGAACGATAATAATGCAATTGATAAATCGCAAATTTCAGATAATATACATTGTAAATAAACGAAAACACTCAACAAATCCAAAAAAAAACCTAATAATAATAAATTAACAAAATGCATTATCTCAATCCAAAAAAAAACGAACCACATATCTAGTACTCACACACCTAAAAAACAATCGATCAAACAATCGCTAATTGCGCTGGAAACATCAATAACGCAAATCCCGATGATTATCTCGGATTTGTACAATTATACGAACGTCAATAACACATCTTTACAAATCCGCCAATCTTTGGGTGCGATCTGACAATCTGGATCTACCCGACGGCCAATGACATACGCGCAAGAAACACATCAATTAAACGTGTCTAGCGAAAACACGACAATCCGCATTTAGATCTGGAGACAATGCGAAAAAACGTCGCAACAAACGAAATTAGAATTAGCAAAACAGCGCAAGTCCGACGATGATCTCGATTCTGGACGATCTCTTATCGTTTTGGATTGTTATCGCTTCATTGAAAGATTTCAATGTTGTAAAATGATTTAGAATGAGATTTTTCCAGTTATTATTTATTTGATTTTAGAAGAAATGATTATTGAAATCGTATTAGATCGAAAAATTATATGTCTTTTTTTTAATATAGCAGTATAAGCCCAGTTGAAAAAAAATATGAGTTAATGTTCATTTTGGTTAGACATATTAGGTGCACCCGAGAAAAAGTTCGTTTTTTTATTTATTGCGCTACTTTAAAACGGTCAGTTGTGAATCATCCATCATTGGGATCGAACCCATTTTTCTTTAATGAACATTTGAAGAATGTATTATAAACAAAAATTTACAAAAACAGCCTCCATTTGCAATGACAGACATCATTCTGAGCGAACTGTTTTTACGAACTTTAAAATTGCGGCACGAATTTCACGAAAAAAAAAATCGACTAATGCGACAACAGCAACTGAAAACTTTTTGAGTTGTTTATTGTTAAGTGTTTGTTGCAGGTTCGAAAATACCAGAAATGATCTTGAAAATTTAAATAGGGCGATTTCACGTTAAAAACAAATCTGGAAGTGGATCGTCTAAATTTATAGATGAGAGTCTCATAGTTTTAGAAATTGAAGCTAATCGAGAGATGTCTTTATAAGAATTCATGATGATTCAGATAAGACCAGGTATTCATGATTCCAGTGATCAAAAAAGCTTAAAAATTCTCGGGAAAGTACAGAAACCAGAAGCATCAATACCAAGTGTAGTGGCACGGTGCACTTGCAACATGTTAAATATCGCTGAAAACACACAGGATAAAATCATAGCATTCGGATGGAAAAGGATTTCGCATCCACCATCGGACTACCACCTTTTCCGATCATTGCAAAGTTATTTAGATGGGAAAAAATATAAATCCATCGAAGAAGTAAAAATTGAGCTCATTGAAGCCTTTGGAGTTTTTCAATAAAGGAACAAAAAGTTTGCTCAATAGATAACCAAAGGTGTTAAATGTAGACGGGAATTACTCTATCGATCAATTTAACTTAATAAATTTGTATCAAAAAATATTTTCATTAAAAAAAATGTACTAATGCTATTTTCAAAAAAAGGTACATATAAGATATTATAGGGATAATAAAGTACGTTTCATTAAAAAAAAAAATACAAGCATTTCCTTCCTACACTGCAACCTCATACACGAATCATTAATTTTTTTCGAATCACCGCGATATTTTTACGAAGCCATGGAATTCCACCGTCTAAATTTACCATCAGAATTGTGTCAACGGAGAACGGCGCCCGAACACAAAAAACACACAAAATTTGGTCACATTACCACAAGAAATCCGATCCAAACATTGCATCATTATGCACAAACGAACCGACAGAAAAAAAAACCATCACCATCAAACATCTCCCGAAGACCACTCCCGGACCCTTTTTAGTCCCTCGCACGTGCTCCCGAAGAGATCCACGATCCACGATCCATGATCCATGATCCATGATCCATGATCGATGGGTGTCTAGGATTTATTTATAAATTGTGCGTTTGATTCGGCGACAGTGCCGAGATACTATTATGTGCGAGGTCGGCCAACTTTCGTCTTGCGTAATCTCCGCTTTTGATAATGTTACAAAATTGTCGAATTATGGCTGTAGATAGTGCGCACATTTTTTTTTATATGCGAGTTTATCTATTATCGAGTAATTATAATAATATTATTCGCTTGGTTTTCATCGCGAATAATGCAATGCATAATCTTTTTGCGAAAATAATTGTGATATTTTTAATACACGTGTGTATTGTTGTGTTCGTCACGTTTGACAGCTGTCAAACTCAAAAGCGCGTGAAAATTTCGACTTTTATAATTTTGAAAAAATATATAGAGTGAAAGCAGATTTCGTGATCGATCTTTAATGATAATATTCTAACGATAAAAAATCGATCGAATCCAATTAAAAAAAAACGAATTCAACGAACAAAACAGATTTGGAGACAACAAAAAAATCAAAAATTAATAAATCAGGATTGATATGTACTATTTTTCATCGAACGAAACAGATGGCATTAATTAATTAATAATTTGTAGCGATGAACGCATCAATGTTGTTATCGACGCATACTAATACATCTCATAAACGAATAGCTTAACCGACACATACAAACGGGCAAATAAACAAAAAGTGAAGGCTTTCAGAATAATTACATAAAATAAATATCTTATGATTGTTTGCGAGGAAGGGAATAGACAAATACTATTATCTAGCAATTTCAATAAAACATTGTCGAGATATATGATGCAAAAGTAATAAACGGTTTGTGGTGTGGTTTGCGATAGACGAATCGGAAATATTGTGATGATAATGCTTTATTTGTAAGCGAGGCCGCTCTATTAGATTTGCCAACGAAAAAGTAAAGATTGTTTATTGTTTATCAACGTTTTATTGTGAACGATAATGTGGCATTGAAAAGCAAAAAATATCGGGTGTTTTGGTAAATTTATGATACAGTTAATTATGCATTGATTAATGATTGAGAAATACTAACGAGTGTTATCAATTCGACTAAATACAACATTGAGATAGATTATAATGAAAAATGTTTGTATGGATGAATCTAACAGGTTATAGAATAACGGGACAAGGAAAGAGTTTAAGATTCAAAACGTCAAATCACTTTCGACGAATGTGGCGATCCAATGAAAAGTTTGAAAAGTGCTCCTGACAAATCCGAGTACCGTCAAAATTAATTTTACAATAAATTAACGCTCACGACATTTTGATTTTGGCAAGTAATGTGGAAAATTGAACATTTTCAAATATAACACAAAAATAGATCAAATAAGTTGCTGGCAATCGTTTCACCGCACAACACAAAATATACAGCCTATAAAACGTTTCAAAGTAAAAAATCTGGATACAATTTTGTACAACTGAACGAAAACTCGGACACGTGTAAATCTCAACGATAACACATTGAAGATCGAACATCTCTCACATATCAAATCACCCCGATCATCTGACTACATACAATTAACACAAAAAAGTTGACAGCAATTGCTTCACCGTACAACACAGAAAATATACAACCTATAAAACATTTCAAAGTAAAAAATCTTGATACAATTTTGTACAACTGAACGAAAACTTGGACACGTGTACATTTAAAAGTAAAAAATCTTGATACAATTTTGTAAAACTGAACGTAAACTCGGACACGTGTACATCTCAATGATAACACACTGAAGATTGAACATCTCTTACATACATCAACTCACCCTGATCATCCGACTATATACAATTGACACAAAAAAGTTACTCGGCAATCGTTTCACCGTACAACACAGAAAATATACAACCTATAAAACGTTTCAAAGTAAAAATTCTTGATACAATTTTGAACAAAACTCAGACACGTGTACATCTCAACGATAACACTGAAGAACATCTCTCATATATATCAAATCACCCCGATCGTCCGACTACATACAATTTCCTAACGAAACATTGTACTTCGACAACAAGAACAAAAGACAACTCGCATGGAGTATCCTATAAATTTCCAAACACAACATCGCACGTCGTCAAAACTGAACGCACGACGACTCTCAAAGAGTATCTAAAGACCGAAACGACGGCGTTGACTACGCACCTCGCAACATAAACAAACAGACCTGTACGCTAGCGTCATGCACTGGAAGAGATTGTTCAAGTTGGTGTCGATGGCCAGCGTGGACTGGCGGAGGGAGACGGTGCGCTGGGGGGGCGGCGCCTCCTCGTCGTCCTGCGCGTCGGCCTCGAACTGCGACACCATGAAGTGGCCCGAGTGGATGCACTCCGCGTCCTTGGGGGGCGCGGGGGCTGCGCCCCGGCCCCCGGCGGCGGCGACCGTCGTGGCGCTCATCCTCGGACATCCGCGGGGGGCGCCGCACGCTCGCCGGGGCCAGACGTCAGCCGCAGCCGCGCCGCGCTCCCTCACTCTTCGCGCACATCACGACCACTGGCGGCCCGCGGCCGAGGGCCGGACGGCCATTGACGGCGGGCGACACGCACACGGGATTTCGTCCGGGGTTTTTTCGGTCGAGTGAACGTTAGCGAAAAAAATTTTGAGATGGATTGTTGATTTTTTTTTTGTTTTAGATTCGATAATTTCATGGATTCGTTTTGTGTAAAATTTTTTATATAAAATTATTATTTTTAATATATCACGGATTTGTGTGTGTGTTCGTTCATTTCGCGACTTTTTATAGTAATATGGTCTTTATGCGTATACAGTTAACGTCTATAATATGATGCTTATTACCTACTAACTACTGGTTTTGCCTATACGAAGTCTGGTGACAATAACGAATGAACTATTTTGATTTTATTGATTAAACGTTAAATATTCAAATCGGGTATACGTTTCGCGTTCACACGATCGGGTTTTCACATTTTATCGTTTTCCGTTTCTTAACAAATCCATAGCCGACGTTATTAACGTCGGGCCTATTTAGTAACAAAATGATAATTCATATCGTCGATCTTGATAATTTAATAATTTCAAAATTAAAAAATAATTAAAAATTTATTAAAAAATAATTTTTTTTCATAGATTCCGGACGATGAACAAATTTTGTTTTCAGAAATTCGTTTTTATTCTTAAAAATCATTTCGTATTATTGAAAATTGAAAATATAATACAGTAATCCGCCCCCTATGACGTCCCAACCTAACGACCCCCCTATAACGTCTGTGAAGTCCTCCGTATAACGTCATTTTTTCAAATAAACTTATATTCTGATTTTTTTATTTATTTTTTTAATGTATTTGAAAAAAACAATTAACTCGTAAAAATAACCAAGAACAAAATGAAAATATTTCATTTATTAATTTCCTAAATTCCCCCCTATAACGTCGAACCTATCTTGAAGTTATATGGGAAATTACTGTATTATATTTGTTGTCAGCTCACATTTGGTCCTAAATTAAATTAATCGCTATGAAAAGCAAAATATTTTTCGGGACGAAATTTGTGAAATCGAATTCTATCGGTAGATGTTTTTTCAATCATTAAAACTCACCGACATGAGGATATACACTACTACAATACCGAACGTAGAACGTAATCTATAAAGTAGATAATATAATCAAAATAAATGGGAGGACGTGAAAAGAACCTCCATACGATACCCCTCAAAACGTTTTCAACAGCTAATTCTTTCACGACCAAAGTGAAATAAGCATACAAAACATCCATGAAAATAAATTATAAAGTATTAATTAGATCATAAAACCATTATTTACCAACAATTAATCCTCCAATTGTCACAAAACACGTAGTGTGTTCTAGTGTCGTTTGGGCAAACGACTAACCGCCATCAAATTTATAAAAAAAAAACAAACATTAATTTCACAAAATCACCAGCGCGAAAACTAACAATAACAAAGACTAAAATATTCAAATGATTCAAAAAGTGGTAGCACAAAAACTGTTATCGAGCGTTGGCAATCCTGTGCTGCAATTGGCGGGCTTCATAGCGTCCCGACGCTCGTTCCGGCGCACCTGAAAATCTTCAGCACAGTTCCTGGTAAAGATTTCCACCTCGTTTTCGTCTCCCGATACAATTGAACGCGTCTTTCATCATCCCGAATAACGTTACTTTTCGATTTCCCCCATAGACAAAAGCCTGAAAATGTTCTTCGACATAAAAACTATCCGAAAAGGCGGCAGGTATTATCTCTGCTACATGGCGAGCATCTCGCCCGTCAAGTTTTCCCGAATAAGCAACGCGCAGATCTTGAATTGCTATCTCCCGCAGATGTGGTAAGATTTAACACTTCACTTTTCTTCCGCAGCCTTTTTCTTTATATGTATTATCGTAACTTATAACCAGTGATGTAGTGCCAAAAAAAAAATAAAAATAGTGCCGGAACATTCAATTTTCACATCCACCCCTCCCCCCCCTCAATTTGTTTTCACGAGTAATCAAATAAGAGTAATTTTTATAACATTTCATTTTTATGATATTTTCATATATATTTAGTAATCCTGAAACGTATAATCAATATGATAGAATAATGATTTTTCCGGTGAAATTTTTTTTTCTCATATTGAAAAAAAAGTGCTGGAATATAGTTCCGGCATTTTCCGGCTACACAACACCACTGCTTGTAACATAATGTTTTTGTTTCTACAGCGACGATTTGCAGGAAGTGATCACGCAGGAGGCTCAAGTGCCTTCTATGAGATATTCGTTGCGATTGAGTTCTCAACTTTTACATGGCATTGTAAAAATCCACAAACGAAAAGTTGATTTGTTATATGGTTTGTATTTTTGTTGTGTGCGTTCACCGATTGATTTTTCTTTTGAATGTGAAATTTATATTTCAGATTATATTTCCAAATTTGAGCAACATATTATCAAAATTTATCACAGTCTTCACATGGAGAAACAGTATGTGTTTGTTTATTTAATCGCTATTGTATCTTTTTGATAGTTAATTGGTAAACTGGACGCGGACGGCTCATTGGAAAATTCAACATGTTTTAATTTTAAGCACTTATTGTAAATATATCATTGAAAGAATTTTATCTACCCAAAAATGTAGGTTTTATTATACGTATAATATCAAAAAGATGAATATTTGAAAAATTTCCTTTGTAATCTTATTGAATTATTATTATAGATTTTGTTGTTCCAATAAGATTTTTATTAGAATATTATCTTTTCGGTATACATATATATTGAAAAAACACTAATTTTATCATTTTGATAGTATAGTTTGATCAATATATGTAAAATGAGTATTACTCTTGTAAATGTTAGATTTTTCAATAAGCCAATGGTCAATCAATCATTATATAACTAAACAGCAAATTTTCAAATATAAAGTAGCTCTTTGAGCGAAATAATGAAATCTATTATTAATCACATTAACGTTTTGATACGCTTGTTTATTTGTTACAATTATATATTTCTATATATTTTATTTTTTTAATAGACCCCCGAAGAAGAAGCAAAGCACAAACAGGCAAAGCCGAGCACAAGAAGATGGGGTAATTTTTTATATGTACAATTATTTTGCACTGAACTTGTTTATTTCATATTTTTATTTTACAGGATATGACTAAAAGAAATATAAGCGAATTTACCATGTTTGAAGAAGCACGTCTTCAAGAAAATATACGAAATGTATGTATTTTTTAATATATAAATGTCTGATTGTGAAATATTTTATGATTGATTATTTTTGATTGTTTGTGTAGGAAAATTTTGGTAGTCCACTATTTATGATCTCGACCACTCAAATGATAGACCAAGACGTAGCATCCGAAACCATAAATCCAATGGTTTTGGATGATTTTCAAACACAAATAAGAGGTATATATTGTGATGATATCATAGTCACAATAATTATATTTTAAGAAAATCTTGTTCTGATCTTATTTTTATTTCAATTTAACATAATTATTATTGTCAATTATCCTTAACTCATGTGAGCTTCAACCTTTTATTCAAAAAGCAATTAAATTAAAAAGATTATTAATATCATTTTAAATGTTACAATATCAATTTTTAATTTTTTCCTCTTGAGTTTTTTAGTTTTTAACTAACAAACTTATAAATATTTCTGTTTATCGATCCTTCTAGATGTGGTTCCTGAAATCCAAGTTGAACCTCCTAAAGAGAAGTTAGTCGTAACCTATGTTTCCTTAACATTCCTAAGTATTATCTTAAACCTTCCTCACTATATTCTGAAAAATTAAATCCTTATATTCGAACTATGTTTATAAAATAAAACAAGATATATCAGTGATTTAAATTCTTAAAAATATATTTCATTTTCAGCCGTAAAAGGAAGCAACCAAGTGTCATCGAAAATGAGAAATCTCGTCAAGATCAAGACTCTGAAACTTCAGAATCAGTAGTATATAACTCTATTTTCTCTTCATTTCGGCACTTTTTTCATTATGTTATTTCATATTATTTTTTATTGCAACCAATCCAGCCACGACGAGTGAACACACGCAATCAAAAAAACAGGATGGATTTTTGCAACGTGTTTGCATCGGACGTAATGGAAAATAGAAAACCTGGCGCAGAAACGTGCCCACAATATGTACATATCACACTCGCTATATGCGTTTAATTCCAAACTTAACAAATCCATTGTACGCTTTCAGGAACCGATCTTCCAGAAAAAAACTGTTGATGATAAGGAACATCAGTTTGAGAACTTAAACATTTTAAGTGGTTTCCATCTACATCATTTTGATGTACATGGCAAAATAATTCCGTTATACATAAAACTAATGGAAACACAAGAAATTTATAATATCAATGATGACGTATCCCAAGATGAAGTGGTGAGAAAAGTGTTTATAAAAATTCAATAAATTCGAAATTATATGATCAAACTTTTCAGATTGCGAGACTGACTGATAACGATCATCGATTCAGAAGCCTTGTACCTATTTTAGGCCATGGCACACTTTTGGAGAACGATTCCCGAATACAAGCCGGTCAATCTTTGTGTGTTGTGAATGAAGCCATTCCGGATCCTTCTCTGCCAGACACGACTCAACAAATAGATCAATATAGATGTTCCATTGGCTTACCGAACGAAACCTTATGCCTCATGGGACATATCCCTAATGAAACAATCAGAGATAGGGAAATACCGAGTAGTACTACGTTCGAAATGAACGGAAGTCTCGATCGTACTTTGGTTTCGGTTGGAGATTTACAATTAAACACAACGTGTAATGAAATCCTAAGGTTTATATTTTTATTTTTATAATTTTGTGTTAGTTACGATTACTTTTGAAGATAATGGTTTTTTTTTCCAGTGAGCGTTGGAACCCCAAAGCACTGTTGGTTAAAATAACAGAAGCTCAAGAGAACGGTGAGACCAATGTGAACTTGGAAAAAATTGTCGCAAAGGATGAGGAGTCTGTGTCCTCAGTCGGTCCTCGCAAGGCTCTCGTTAGAGCTTTTACTTCACTTTTGAGTAAGTTGAATATTTTGAAATCATTTTATTGATGAACGTTGCTGACAGATTATAATTTTCAGCTTTGAAGAAGTCAGGTCTTGTGCACGTGGAGAAAAAACCGGATTCTTTAGAAATCCAACATATATCTATTAAGGTATTTATAATATTACTTTTCAACTATTTTATCTTTACAAAATTACTTAAAAAATTTTAATTACAGCCTGAAGACAATGATGAAGAATAATTTTTTCATACTTCACCATAATTAGATGGTTATCTTTTAATTCATTTTTCATTATTTAATTTTTTATTCCACTATTATTTGATTTGAATTACTTTTAATTTAGTAAAAAAATAAATAACTATTGTTTCTTTTAACAAAAAAGTATCATGACTTATTCTAAAAAAAAAATACTCATAAAAACAATTTAAACTGTTATTCGAAAGCTATATATAAATAGAAAATTTGTTAGTTATTAAGATTATATTTATACATTGAAAAAAGACTATTTTCTTTGTAACCTAAAAGGTAATAGAAAGTAAGTAATGTTTCAAAGACATTAAGTAAAAATAAATAATATTTTATTTTATATTCTAATTATAATCAACAATTACTCTAATAAGAGATTTTTTTTGCAAAGTGATGCAAAATGTTTAGAAATATAACCTTTCAATTTGAGTTGGAATTGCAATAATTTTATTTGAATAAGTGCAAAGTGCACAATGTGATAATTTCAAAATGTAACATTTTAATTTGAATCGCAATTGCAGTACTTTTATTTAAATAAGTGCAAAGTGCACAATGCAATAATTTAGAATGCAATATCAGTGAAAATTGTGCGATTTTATTTATAAATATAAAATTTAATAGTAGAGGTGTCATTATTGTGAAAAAGAATATTTGATTTGTTGTTCAAAAAATAAAAATTCTTTAATATGGAGAAGCGGTGTTATTTTTTTTCCATTCTTTTATCCATTTAATAATTTGTTTAATATTATTATTTAAATCTGTCTTAGTGTCATTAGAAATTTCAAAAACAATATCCGGATCGTAGGACGACTTTGCTTCTTCTAGTATTGTCTGAAAAATTTCACATTGCATATTGTCTTCCAGTTTTTTCCCTTTGTATCCTCTAAAAATACAATTCAAAATAACTCAATTGTTATAAGAAATTAAATCATGTTTAATTACATTTACATAATAATATACCTGGCCGATAATCTATCGTACAACGTCATATTGTTTGTTCTTAAAACGAAAACGACGTCGAACCATCGCTTAGGAAAAAAATCACATCCATGGTAATCTACAATATTTCCACCGGGAGAAATCACATCTTCCAAATAATCGAGGAGCTACAAGAATACTTTGATGAAATCTTTCAGAGAAACAAATCGGAGCTATATAAAATTTATTATACCTTTTCTTCGTCGAGAACGTGAGTTTCATATTCTTTGTCGTATTCCTCTATACAGTTTTGTTCTTTGGCTATTTTAGAAACGTCCCGCCATAGGAGGCCCGTTCTCTTTTCTAATTTTTGGCAAAGAGTCGATTTGCCAACGCCGGGAGTGCCTGGAAGTGAATTAAAAATTATCAAAAATTACGATTTATGAGCGTTTCAAATATTCCATACGACTCGAACGAAATTGTGAATTTTAAATTTGAAAACATACCAGTAATAAGAATGTTAGGATCCATTTGAAGCATGTGTTTTTGACAGTTGCAATGTTTGACTTTTAGTAGCGTTTGTTAAAACGTCCTGCCAATGTTCAGGATATTTTCACAAAATAATAAAAAATCAACGTTTTTATTTTGACAAATTGTGAATATTTTGATAATATATTGAAATTGATTTCAGATATTTTATGATTATTTTGAGATTTGATTTTTTAATAAAAAAAATTGAAATCGATAATGCAAGTTGAATAATTCGATACAAATAAATATGTAAAACGAGTAAAAAGTATCAATTTCGAACACAATCATGAATTGACGCGTAAAAATGATTATTTTTTAAAAACCGATCCGTTTTCGCGATCGTTTGGGCCGAAAAGGCGAGTTCGCGCGTTTGCCGCTGTGGCGCCACGCGTCTTCCGGTTGCGCCCGGTTCGTGGTTCGTGACGACACGTTGACTCGGCCATTCCTCCGGGGGTCGCTGAGAACTTCGCACGTCCGCGCAACTTCTCCCCTCACCGTTACACAGGTACGTCCGAATGCAGCCCCGCGACCTCCAAAACCTTCCGCACCATCGCAAACATTCCAAAACCACTAACGTCTATCGAATTTAAAGACCGGCTTTCGCGTTTACGAAGCACGTGGTGCGGCGACGCCGGCAATTAATGGGCGCCGCTCCCTTTGTTCGATTGCGCCATATTACAGCTTAAATCAAAAATTTGAACGGATTTTGTATGAGTTTTAATCGCACGTGGTTTTTGTGTACGAACGTGCGAACACGTGGTGGCGTCGAAACGCGGAAGCGCCGGAAGTAGCCAATATGGAGCGGGTTGCGGCCGGGCGCTCCGTTTCGCACGTGTTCCGCCATATTGTCGCGTCTCCAGTTCTGATGATATGTATGTTTTGCAGGTCACGCAGCCATGGGTAAAGAAAAGATCCATATTAACATCGTCGTCATCGGACACGTCGACTCCGGCAAGTCCACCACCACCGGTCATTTGATCTACAAATGCGGCGGCATCGACAAGAGAACCATCGAGAAGTTCGAGAAGGAAGCGCAAGAAATGGGCAAAGGCTCGTTCAAATACGCGTGGGTGCTCGACAAATTGAAGGCCGAACGCGAACGCGGTATCACCATCGACATCGCCCTGTGGAAGTTCGAGACTAGCAGGTACTACGTCACCATCATCGACGCCCCCGGACACAGAGATTTCATCAAAAACATGATCACTGGCACCTCGCAGGCCGATTGCGCTGTCTTGATCGTCGCCGCCGGTACTGGAGAGTTCGAAGCCGGCATCTCCAAGAACGGACAGACTCGCGAGCACGCTCTGTTAGCTTTCACTTTGGGAGTGAAGCAGCTCATCGTCGGAGTCAACAAGATGGACTCGACTGAACCAGCCTACAGCGAACCTCGTTTCGAGGAAATCAAGAAAGAAGTCTCCTCTTACATCAAGAAGATCGGTTACAATCCGGCCGCTGTAGCTTTCGTCCCCATTTCAGGATGGCACGGAGACAACATGCTTGAACCGTCTTCCAAAATGCCATGGTTCAAGGGATGGAACGTAGAACGCAAAGAAGGAAAGGCTGAAGGCAAATGCCTCATCGAAGCCCTCGACGCTATCCTCCCTCCTGCCCGTCCCACCGACAAGGCTCTCCGTCTTCCCCTTCAAGATGTCTACAAAATCGGCGGTATCGGAACGGTACCAGTCGGTCGTGTGGAGACTGGCATCCTCAAGCCCGGCACCATTGTCGTGTTCGCTCCCGCTAATCTCACCACTGAAGTTAAGTCCGTTGAAATGCACCACGAAGCTTTGTCCGAAGCTGTTCCCGGAGACAATGTTGGTTTCAACGTTAAGAACGTGTCCGTCAAGGAATTGCGCAGAGGATACGTCGCCGGAGACACCAAGGCCAACCCCCCCAAGGGAGCTTCCGACTTCAACGCTCAGGTCATCGTCCTCAACCACCCTGGACAAATCTCCAACGGATACACTCCCGTGCTCGATTGCCACACCGCTCACATTGCTTGCAAATTCGCTGAAATCCAACAGAAGGTCGACCGTCGTACCGGCAAGTCCACCGAAGACAACCCCAAATCTATCAAATCTGGAGACGCCGCCATCGTCAACTTGGTTCCCTCCAAGCCCATGTGCGTCGAGTCCTTCCAAGAGTTCCCTCCTCTTGGTCGCTTCGCTGTCCGTGACATGAGACAGACTGTCGCCGTCGGTGTCATCAAGTCCGTCAACTTCAAGGATGCTTCCTCAGGAAAGGTGACCAAAGCCGCCGAAAAGGCAGCCAAGGCGAAAAAGTAGCTAGATCCTATGACAGCCGCACAACTTTTTACAATGCTTTTAAAACGCTTTTCTCATCGGAAAGTGTTCCGCAGGAAAAAGGCTCTACTCATTCCTTACTATATTTTTCTACTTCAATTAATGATCTAAGTTTATTTTATGTAATTTTTATATGAAAAATAATCACATATGATATTTTTGTAAGCATACACACTGAAGTGTAAATTGAATAGTAATAAACGAGTAGCCATTGGTCATCAAACTTCCTTTTTTTTCATTTTTTTTTTATAATTCCTTTCACCTAATTATAAAGTTTAAGCCCATCAATATTTTAATTTTATAAATTAAACAAACAATAAATATATATTATAATTTATTCCAAATTGCATTTCAATTACAAAAAAACCCATTTTTAAAAAAAGAAACATTCCAAACTGAAGGTAGATCGTACATGGCGGCGATCACGTTGCACCCTCGTTTCGAGGTTATGTCGAGTCGGCATTGTTCAGACGCCACGGCTCGCTTTATTTCATTTCAGTTGCGTCGCAACACAATTGAACTTCCAAGTCGACAGATTTCAAGGCGACGAAGATAACGCTGATATTCAATTGAAAAATCGTCATTTTGACTCATGACTGTGACGTTGCTGTCAGCTGGAAACGCTCATGATTCATCGTGGCGAAATTTTTTGAATGGATGTTGCACAGTTAGCAAAAAAAGCATTGACATTTTAATGTATTGAAATGGTATTTTAAGTAAATTGTGACTAATTTGAGTTTTGGTCATAATTGGATTATAAGATTTCGGTTTGACATGTTACATAAAAAATTAAAGAAGTGTCTCTAGGATTTAACTATTTATTTTAAAATAAATAAAAATAATATAACAAAATATTCAGAAAATGAATGTACATATTAATAAAATTTCTAGTTGATGTCTTTGTTCTCCTTCATTTTCAGTTCCTTTTGAAATATTTCTTCCGCTATCGCTTCGTTTCTTTCATATCTGTTTTTCCTCATCATTGGAACTATTTTACTGTAGTAAAATATTATACTGCCAATTGAGCCAATGGCAATAATTGCCGATTTTGGAAATTTTCTTTTAGGTTTAGGTATTGCTTTCTCCATTTTACTTGTTGCTGAAAAGTTGAAAAATATATTTTTTGAGAATAAAGGCAAATAATATTTCTATCACATAATGGTATATCGGTGATATTTCATCATGAATTATATTTGATTAACAAAAATAAGTATCAGAAAGTTATCAAAATAGAATTTAAAATTGTCATTGTACAAGCTATTATATATGAAGAAGTGTATTATATAAATTCAGAATCATAATTATCCTTCATTTAAGTATAATAGTAAGTAACAACTTAAAGCAAAATAAGTTTTTTTGTGGTAATATAGAAATTAGTTATGGGTTTTCTTAAACTGCAAAGAATATTATTACAACAGAAACACTTCATAAAAACATTACAACCCAGTATGAAATCAATTAATTGTGACACAAATATATTAATTAATTGTATTTAAAGAGAAATAAATGAAGATGACAGTGAAATGCGCATAAATATCAAAGATAATAAGAAAACTAACCTCTTTTCCACAGTGATAACTTTTTCTTTGTTTATTGATGATAAAAATATCGGTCTCCAAACGAAAATCCCTAAAAGTGTTCCTATACCACATGCAATAACAATATCTATTTTTCTAAGCCCACGAGGTACTTTAATCATAATAACAATTTATACTATGGCATCGGTGACATTTAGAGCACGCGATGACATAAGGTCCCCGTTTCAGCTACACTTCATTTCTATTTCGATTTATTATTATTCTATTTGCATCTCGCTATTTTGATGAAGAAATAATGTCTTTCACTGTAGAAATAATATCTTTTCATTACAAAACCTATACGTTTGATTCTATAATAAATTTATTTATAAGGGAATCAATCATTCGATGCATTTAGATAACTTTTTATCAAATTCATCATTATTTTTTCAATTCAAATAAGAATTGATAAATGAATCATTGTTAAATTATTCGGGCTTTATTTTTATCATTTGGGCCGTTTGTGAATGAAAAAAAGTCTAAATTGTCAAAATCCAACTGTCAAAAGTTTTTTTCTGTCATTCATTTTCTAACAAATTATGAAGCCTTGGAGAAACTCAGCTAGTTCTATAGTTCTCATAAAGAATGCACTTTCGGAAAAAAGTAAAGTGCCGAATTTCAAAATATTGCTTCAGAAAAGAAGTAACAAAGCCAAGTTTCTGCCGAGCACTTTGGTCTTTCCGGGAGGTGTTGTGTCTTCTCATGATTCACCAAATTGTTGGTTAGATTATTTCAAACAGTTTGGAATTGATTCCTCTAACTTTGGTAAATTTCAAAATTCTCAAGCTAAACTCGCTCAAATATTTCACGAAGAAGGTGATACGATTTCGAGGTATTCTTTTTATATACAGGAATCCTTTGTTTAACACAGTATTCATTTAATCTGGTTTTTTTTTTCGTTGTAAAACAAATGTATTTTGATCAAATTCTTTTTCACTAAGCTATGTATAGCGATACAATTACTTAATTATGTTCACAATGCATCTACGATCTGTTTTCCTAATAAAAAAATACACTTGAAAAAAAAAACTACGTAAAATTTGTAAACATTTAATTTCTTTAAGTTTTCTCTGCAAATCACTTGTTTTCAACTAATTGTTAGTCTTAAGTGAAACAAAAAGTGATAATGAACGTTCTGATACAATTTCAACGATTCTGTAAAAACCGTCTCACTAATTTTTTTGATTTTTGTAAAAAAAATATATCTTCCTCTTTTTCTTACGTTTATATGACTTCTTTAACAAAATTTTGTTTCATGGGCCGGCTTAGTGGAACATATCTACCATGTTAAGTAAGGGACACCTGTACATACAAATATTATTCTTTTCGTATAAAACATACATTGAAAGAGTTAATATGGGTCATAGTTTCACCAAATTCATTTAAATATGGATACATTTCATATTTCATTATTCTGAATAATAGATTTTCCTCTCGTAGACATATTTCGCTAAGGATAACAGCTATTAGAGAACTTTTTGAAGAACTAGGTATTTTAATTTGTAAGAAAAAAGATGAATCTCTTAATGACGAACATCTTTGGGCGACTTGTATTAGCGATTTTGATATTCCACATTGGCAAAAAAAGGTTGTGTGGAATGAACCATATTTTATTGCATCGATAGACGCTTAACTGTATATTTTCAAAAAGTTTATAGAATTTGTTTTTTTCTGTTATGATTATTTTCGTTGTTATAGGTACATGAAAATCCTGAAAACTTCTCGAATTTGTGCGAAGAACTTAATTGTTATCCAGACATATGGTCGCTGCATTTGTGGAATAATTGGTTGACTCCTGTGAAAGGGAGAAAATTCAGATTTGATACTGTTTTTTTCACAGTGGCATTTGAAGAAAAACCACCTGTTTTCATTGAAAAAAATGAAGTAGCTGATATTGCCGTTAGTAGTCATATTTCAGTAATATTTTATCTATATATATTATAATTATGTGCCACTAATTTTTATCGATACTTTGAGTAAATCATAAATTTATTGTTGTTCATAAAATTTTTGCCTAAATGCAAGTTTTTCAATATGCAGTAGTTTTTTTATAAAATAGTGTCTAGTTATAAATTTTGGTATTCTGATGAATATGTTATGTATCAAATATGTTTTAATTACCATATGCAAGATCGCAACTATAAAAAAAATGTGTATGTATTATATTTTGAAATTTGTCTGTTATATTAATTTGAATGATTTGCATTTTAAGTGGAATTAGTCATAAATTTTTCTTTATAAAAAAAAAACTAGCTTGTGAAATATTTGTTTGTTTTTTTTAGTTACTAAGTGCTGATGATACATTAAAGGCTTTCGATAAAGGAGAAGTAGAAATAATCTTTCCACAGTGGTATGAATTAACAAGATTGAAATATCAACAAGATATAAATAAACTTGTCCAATTCGCCCACATGCGAAGTCCTTTTGGCAGTGAACTCTTTTTTCCAATCAGACAAACTATCAAAGATGGCATATTGTCTGTATTACCAGGTTTGTGTTTTTTATGGATCACTGGAGGTTAATTTGAAAGAAATTTATTATGTAATATTTGATTACAGGAGATGAACTTTATCCGAAGAATCCTGATATGATATCCGATACAGTTATATGTGACGGAAATAAAACATTCGATGAATTATACTCAACTGCCAATAATGCACATCGTGTAGAATTCCATGATAACGGTAAAAAGATCATCCGTATCAAAAATTACAAACCACAAAATCTTCATCTGTCTCCTTGTGGTGAAGATCTACCATATTCTGATATTTTACCTAAAAGACAAGTTTGACTAAAGATTAAATTTTAGAATTTTTTTTTCATTATAATTGTTGAAATAATAAATCATTTTAGTTCAAATCTTTAGAATTTTTTTATTCTGAAATTGTTCATACAAAATAATTGTAAGCATTGTAATCAACAATGTTGTTCACTAAATATAAAGGAAAAAGGTAAACAATCAAGTGTGTTAATCTATAATTATTATAGGTATGTATGACAAATGGAATAGTTTAAAATAGTTAACTATTGTATCAAAGTATTAAAAATTATATAATCTATTGAGACGTTTTAAAAATTGTTCATGTTAATAACCTAAAATTCTCAGCATAGAAGCACGGAGAGTGCTTTTGCTTTTTTCTATGGAATGTTTTACATGCATGTTTAATTATCGGGACGTTGAACAACCAACTTTTCTCAATAATTAAACGCATTTTACTGTTTTGTCTAAAACAGTATACAGTCTACATTAAATTTATTAAGTACGCTTACACTCGAAAATCAGATCAATTGTAGATTCATTGTAAGTTATTGCTTAATTTAATTACTGGTTCACTAACACCTTAAATATTTAAGCATAAATATATAATTAATAAAATATATATGTATCCTAAACATCCACATTAATGTTTTTTCAAGCTATCAAAATTTGATTTTTCATTTTTTAAATGTAACTTGATTTTATTCATTGAAATCATAAAAAAATTGGCATTGTGAGATTTCAGCGAAAATTTCTACAAAATATTCAATGTAGTTAGATAAAGAAGCGATTCAATAAGTTATAAAAATTACGTTTTTATATGGAATATGGTTCTGTATAAATATTTCGAAATATCTATGGATCAATATAAATTATTTTATTATTAAATGCACTATAAGCAAAATCCACAACCAAATGTTGCAAATAGCCTACACAACCTATTGTGAAAATTTGTACATTTGTGCGAAATCGAAACGAAATGAAGAAATCATTAGCAAAATAATTAAGTGTCAAAAAACAAAATATCATCATAAAAGCATAGACCAGTTGATTCAAGCTAATATTATAGATTGATTGGAAAATAGTTTACATCAAATTTTGATATAAAAGGGAATTTTTTAAATACAGATTATCGTTCAATTCAATTAAAGTAATGAGCGTAATAAATTTTATAACATCATTTCTTTATTTAAATTTAAATAAAATGAAATATACAGATCTTTCTTATATTAAAGATCAGTCACAACCAAAAAAACAAGCTGGTCATCTACAATGCAAATGAATCATATTTTCTGAAATACACATATTAGAAAGTGCGATGTTGATTTAATTTAACGAATACACATAATTAATGTTGTTGTGTGTAAAAAATCAACATATGGCAAATATAATAACAAAAACACATAACAAAAAATACAAATAACATTTAATGTAACAGAAATCAATAAAAAATCAAAATATTTTAATAATATAACATTTCAATATACAATAGATTCTGATTTATAACGATTACGTCAAGGCATGCATGAAATTTATATGCATAAGTGAAAATTTCAAATATGTAATATTTAAGAATTTTCGTAAAACACAAGATCCATTGCATACTTTTAAAATTTCAAAATAGAAAACAATTCAACGAAAAAAAATCGAACAACGAATATTTTTTCAATATTTATAAAAGTAATCTATTTACATATATACTATGTAATGTTACGGCTAATTTTAAGGATAAAATACCTTAAGTCTTTCATTTATTATTTTACAACTAATAATAAGAATTGTAAATCAAGTGAATACGTTATTTGATGCAGAATACTAATAATTCGAAACACAGACTTAATTGAAAACGTGAGGTAGGTTAATACTTAAAATGTTTGGAAAAGCAAAGCTTTTTTTTAAAGTTTGCAATTTTTACACATTCTTCATCAAATTCGGTTCTAAGTATGAAAGATTGTTAACAACTATTTAACAATTGTTTTGGCAATCGATCAATTTGGCAATTACAAGATGTAACTCACAATTCTTTCATTAGTAGAACATGCGCAAAAATATGAATTCGAACCAATGTGATCCATAATAATCCTTCGTTTGAAACAATATTAATTTCAAATCACTTTGAATGGTTTATAAAAGATCATGTAAATATTACACATTGACTGAATTCAATAATTGGCGTTTTTAATACTTTAATTACAATAATGAAAAAAAAAAGTTTTTTTGAGGAATATCACTGGGAAATCAACAAAATAAAAATAAAAAAGATTACAAAAAAGGGAAAAGAATCCTATCACAAATCAAAAATATCTGTATAAAAAAAACAGAATGACGTTCTAAATTAAAAAAAATTATATATTTTAATTCCAACATGTAAAACTGGCTTGGAACTTTTACCATGTGCGATTAACAAGCGTACTTATAAAATAATAACACAGAATGTGGCAATTATAGTAAATAGCTATTGAGTTTCTACTTAATGTGGAAATTTACAATTTAATTTGTAGCTACCAAAAAATCTTGAATTTTTGCTACATCAAAGAATAAATTGACATTTTACTTATTATCTATAATGAAAAAAATTAAAATAAAGCAATATTAGCAAAATAAATGCATTTTTATATCATATGTTTGACAAAAATATGATTAATAAAAAAATTTGTACTTCTAAATTATTAACTAATAACATAAAAACAAATCATTTGGTTAGTTATTTGAGAGATATCAAAATAAAAGCATATAAAAATATCAAAGTGTGAACCACACAATAACAATAATATCAAACAAAAAATATAATAAACTAGAACTTCCACAAGAATTAAATGAATATTTCAATTGCATTCATTAGTACTATTTTATAAAAGTGAATACAAAAACGTGTTAAAATTGATTTATCAAAATATTTTAAAAATCAACAGTTTTGCGAAAATTTACAATCGAATACAAAACTGAAAATTTTAAAACATCAAAGCAATGACAATCTTACTTGTACAAGCACTACAAAATGACGAAAAATCTATTAATTCTATAATATATAATTTAGTACATATTTTTACAATTTAAGTGTAATTTTAACTATAAAAAATATAAAACTGGAATTCTAAAAATCACCAGAAAGCAAGTTGTCTATAATTTGACATTTGTTTCTAATGAACTTGTTAAGAGGCTTATTAGAATGGTCTTTCAATATTCAAGTCATGTTTAAGTTAGTCATTAATATATACATAAAAATATTTAAATACATCTAAGACAGGTCTCAAAATCATTTCAGGGTTTTTCATCTTCAGTGTCGCAGGTTTTTCACTGAGAAAATACGTCAAAATACTCAATCAAAATAATCTTGCTACAGTTTGTCGCATATAATCCTTCAGTGGTCTATAATAATGATAGTGCAAAGAGACCATTTCGGGCCATTGCCGAAATTTCTTTAACAGTGGCCAGTCGGACTCCAATATCAATACTGTTAAAAATAATAGCGAAAAACATACAAAAAGAAATGACGGAATGAAAGCTTTAAATATGTTGAACTTTTTAGGTTGAACACTGTTGATTGACGAGTCGTTTTGTGAAGCCGAAAATGTTGTGAGCGCTCTCTTGCTAGGCGTATGGTTATTACTGGAATGTCTAGAAGATTCTTCAGGAACTCTATTGGCAGCTTCTAATCCGAAATTTGTCAACTGTGATTCAGACGATGAATGTTCAAACGAGTCTCGGAAATAATAATCGTTGAAATGATGCGTTCCATCTCCGGATGCACCTAGAAGTAAAACAATTATAATTAAAATATCAAAATAAATCATGTAAAGGATTTATTTAAATATTACCTTGATAAAACATTTTAGAGCGCTGTTCTTCCGTGACAGGAGATAACACATGATCAGGACAAAACGTAGAATTTCCTTCAGGATTTGAACCAATCGCTGTACTCATCATAGCACAACCATTGCAAGTATCTAACGACTCTCCTAAAGGAGCTGAATGCGTCGATCGAGGCAAACTGCTGTATGCACCACCTACAACATTAAGCAGTTACAAAATAAGTTATTTTGCAAATGAGATTTACATTTTAACTAATACAAAAACATTTTTTAAATAATTTTATTTTTTGTATAATCTCACTAAAATCACTATTCATTGGAGTCGATGGAGTTGCTGGAACGCTAGATGCTTTGCGTCTAGGACCGCCACCTTCACCATTAGCAGTGCCGTTATTTCCTCGAGATCCATTTTCACTCGCTCCTTGCAATATTTCTCTTTCCGTACGACCGACGTATCGGAATTTGCTTCCCCATGAAAAAAATCCACCCCCCGAGATCACAGATGCATCAGCACTAGAGGCTAACCTGTATAGAAGAACAATGTCAAAACATGTTTGTGTATTTAGTTGATTGTATCAATCAAAACATATTCTCACGTGAAAAACAGCATTTGTTCAATTGCACATCGCCATACATGTCTACATGCTGAACCACTTGGACATTTAAAACCCACGGTGTGTTTTTTCTATAATAACATATGATAATAGAATAATTTTTTGTTTATTTAGAAAAAAAATATTGATTTATTTAAATAAATTTACTTCTGGATAATTGAGATGAACTATGAACATTTTCCCTTCGTAGTTTATTTTGTGAACTTCGGACCACCTAAAATGATGAGTTTTTCTGCTGCCTTGGAATGTAATAATACCACTATGATTTATACCCAAATATAATTGATTTCCACGATGATCCTTAAATGAAAATTCAAGAATTGATTAATCAATGTATTTTGAAAGATAAATAACGAAATAAAACTTACTTTAACAGGGTGTGGGTCTACACCATAAGTATCTAGTTGACAGGCTATTTTCAAAAACGTATTTTCTGCATCGCTCGGTTGTTGGCCACCGACGCCTCCTTCGGCAACAGGAAGAGCATGTAATTCTTGCATTCGTGCTTCGATAACTTCAGTTTGTCTCAATAGTAAACGCATTTCAGAAATATAGTTTCCAACATGCACAGCTGGATCATAATCTCCTAAATCGCCTGTTACATATTGATATAAATAATTATATTGTCTAAAGGATTCGAGAGAGTTCTTTGAAATTTAATTTACCTTGAATGACGAGAGCTCCCAACATAGCTGCTTCATTAGGTGTACAATAAAGTCGGCCGTGTAAAAGATCTCTTTTTAATTGTAAATATACTTGATACCGTGTAATTTCTTCTTTGAGCAATAACGGGTTGGGTGGATAAAATTTCACGCGAAAACTAAAGAGTATAGAACTGGAATCTGAAAAATAGATATAATACATGAATAATTTTTCAAAGATAGTGAATTTGTTAAATGTAAAAAAATTACCTTTGACCTGTTTAATAATGGACTTTGCCATATGTAACCAATGCTGTAACGATAAAATTGTTTATTATAAAAAGGAAAATAGAATCATGTTTGACTTTACATGAAAACTAACCCTTTGGTTAATCCCATCGACGAATCTTAATCCAAAATAATCTGTTTCTATTAGATTTAATTGTTGGCAAACATAATCGAGAAGGTATTTACCTTTTTGGCTAGGCTGAAAATATAAGACGAACCGATATGAAACAGCGAAACGGCACAACATAAACGAAAACAGTAAACAACGCAATACACTCACGTGAAATTCACATTCTAAAATCTCTGTATCTTCCAACAACCTTACCGTACATTTGTAAACAATATTACTATCAGCCCTGCTTTTGAACATGATTGCAAACTGACTTCGTCGCGTGCAAACAATCAAAACAGTATTAGAATGCGTAAAATGCACTCGCAGATCGGATTTTCAGATCAAAACGGCAGGAGAACCATTTCTTCCCGACGGATCGCTGACTTTTCTGCGAACAAATTGTTTTCGGGGTGTATTCGCAAGTTCGAAAACGTCGAAAGGTTCATGGGAAACGGTGAAATGTCCTCGATATGAATAGAAATTTACCGAAAAGAAGGGCGGAGTCTCTTAGGAACGGAGGCAAGGGCCGCGCACCCCTGACAGCCGCGGCCTTGACAGCCTCTTTTTTAATCGCTACCTTTTTCGAACATAATGCCTTATATACTCACCATATTCTATTTTTTGCACTATTTATGTTTGTCGTCTTAAAATTTTAATAAAATATTTGATTTTTATAACATACTACTGTCTTTTTCCGAAAATAACACGCTGTTTTCCTTTTTTTTGGTTCGAAATACGTGCTAGGGTTTATTATCGGGGGAGGGCTTATTTTTTCAAGTACAATAAGTATGTAGATTTATATATTTTCGTTCAATATTCATTTGTAGGAGTATACTAATATAGTATATAGGTCCGATGTGAATAACATCGGCTGTGGATTTGTTAAGAAACGGAAAACGATAAAATGTGAAAACCCGATTGTATGAACCAAAAATGCGTACCCGATTTGAATATTTAATATTTAATTAATAAAATCAAAATAGTTCATTTGGTATTTGTTTGTGATACATAGGCAAAGCCAGTAGTTAGTAGGTAATAAGCAATATATTATAGACGTTAACTATATACGCATGAAGACCATATTAGAATATCAAAATTTTTTATACTCTCATATCATATTATAGACGTTAACTGTATACGCATAAAGACCACATTACTATAAAAAGTAGCGAGCGTCATTCGAACGAAAGAAAACACACGAATGAACGGACACACATACACACAGAAATCCGTGATTATATATTACTAATATACATAGGAATTTGTATATATAGTATATAAATTTTAGGTAATAAATTCTAATTTGAAGGTAGGTATTTAAATTTATTTGAATATACAGTCACGTCATCTTCTTTTGGAACATTGTTATAAATTACCAAATTCTGAATTCTGTTATGATTTTCCTCCAAATCTATTTCCTGTTGAATCATTGATCCGAATGTTTTATGTCCTGCAATATAGCTATCCTTAAATAAATATTCTTGTCCTTTCTCAACAAGGAACTTTTTCATGTCTTTACATCGGTATATACATGCCGATTTTTATGGTGATCGGTCGAATGGTGTTGGAGTGACTATGAGTGAAAGGTAGAGTTTTTTTTTTGAAAATGCTTTTTTCGACAATAATTTAACAAATATTAATGATTTGCGTATTCTCTTTCCAAGATTGCTGTATTAACCCCCCGCGATGGGACCTACGCCCCACGTTGGGAAACACTGGCTCTAGAAATTCACAATTAAAATTAAAAGTATAATTACTTAACAATTTCTATCATACTCCTTAAATCACATGTACCCCTGGTAATTTCGCTCATACTGCACCAACTAAAAATCCGAAATTAAATTTTAAAAATAATTGCATAACAATTTCTATTATACTTTCTTAAATCATATGTACTCCTAGTAATTTCGTCCGGACTGCGTCGTTTAAGAATCCGGAATTAAAATTAAAAGTATAATTACTTAACAATTTCTATCATACTTTCTTAAATCACATATACCCCTGGTAATTTCGTTCATACTGCACCAACTAAAAATTCGATATTAAATTTAAAAAATAATTGCATAATAATTTCTATTATACTTCCTTAAATCTTATATGTACTCCTAGTAATTTCGTTTGGGTTAAGGCTTATTGTACCACTAGTATATAGGCCCGATGTTAACCCTTTCCACTCGCTGGGCGCGCTGGACTCACCACGGCTCTGGGTTGGTATAGCTCGCTCGGCGCGCTGGGC
>JAOXNN020000012.1:2351935-2382891 GCA_028571205.2 Hydropsyche betteni
CTCGAAAGCGAAAATTAATTTTTGACGCTTGAAAAATATGTCAATCAATGTTTGAAATTATGTAAACACCCTCTGCTTTTTATGCGCTCCCGAAATGCTTGACTATTAACTGATTTTTAGTTTGATTTGATAGTTTTTTTTAGAAAATGCGTTTTTCGACAACAATGTAACAAATATTAATGATTTGTGTATTCTCCCTCCAAAATTGCTGTATTGCCCCTTGGTGGGGTGTACGTCCCACGTTGTGAAATACTGATTAACATGTAAAAATTACCAAAAAAAAAAGAAAAATGAAAATTTTTTATTTATTGATTTCCCTAAATGCCCCCCTATAAAGTCGAACCTATCTCGATGTTATAAGGGGGTTTACTGTATACACTTTTTAATTTAACTAATGCATAGCAAGTGTAAAAGATCTAGGGATTTTTTTAACAAACTCTATATATTTTTTATGCTCCGTACAGGAAGGTTTTATTAGTTTTTGATTGTTTTTAATACACAAAATGATCTATTATGTAATAATAAATAAACATTAAACTATTTGATAAATTTATTTAAATTTGGTATATGATTACTAATCGGTGACAATTGACATTGATATGGTTCAAAATTTTTCAGTTTCACATTCAACGTATACAAATCATATAATTCCATTCGATGAGTATATTTTGCTGATTCTTGTAATTCATCAATCGTTTTCTTATCTAAATTAACAATGGTTTGTTTTTCGAAATCAGGTTCTTTCGGATAAAGTTCATCACCTAAAAAAAATGATACCTTATTATAAAAAGTATTTACAAATAATGAACAGTATGAAATTGTAAAATGACCTGGAAAAATTGCGATGTGTCCTTTTCCCTTTTCCGGATGCAATAATATGGGATAAATTTGTTCGCAGCCCAAAGAGCTTCGAGCTGCTGAAAAATCCACAAGAATATCTAAATCCTTTTGATTTTTAAGTTTTGAAATTTCGTACCATTGAGGAGGAGGCAACATTAGTTTTTTATTTTCGAATCTTTCCATAACATCTTCGGGTGAAATCCACTAAAAAACAATCATTCTGATATCACAGTCGGCCATTTGGCAATAAAAAATTAACAATAGCATCAATACAATAAGAATTCGATTGAAATAAATATTAATCGATACCAACCCTGACTTGTACGACTTCAGATTCATGAGCGAAAACTGGAGGTGTATTTTCGAAAGCTGTTAAAAAGAAAATAGTATCGAATCTTTGAGTTTCATATCCGATTGGTGTTAGCCAATTGCACCACAAATATAATGACCAAATATCTGGATAACAATCCAAATTTTGACATAAAGAAATAAACTCAACGGGATCTTTGTGTACCTATAAAATGATCGAGACGTAATTTTACAATGAAAGTACTTTTATATAAAAACTTATAAAATTGTAGATTAATTTATTTACAAACTTTATCTTGCCAATATTTCACATCAAAATCTGTTATATATTTGGCACATTTGTTAGTTATAACATCATTTCTTTGTCTACATATCAGTACTCCAAGTTCTTCAAAAGTTTCTCTGATGGCTGTTATACGCAAAGAAACCTGTCTATATCAAAAAATAAATTATCAAAAAAAAAAATTTCGGGACCGTATTATTATAAAACACTCATACCTCGAAATTGAATCCATCTCATTTTGCAAAATGGGCGGCACCAGAGCATTCTCTGCTTGAAACTTTTCAAATTGGTTTTCGGCGAAACCATGCGATGCGAAATGCTTTCGCCAATCGTCCACGAAATCGCAATCCTCAACAGTGCCACCAGGAAATACGATGGTGCTGGGCAAAAATCCCGATTTATGACTCCTTTGCTGGAGAAGAATTTTGTAATTGCACTTATTGTTGGACGAGTCGCTCACATGGCCGTTGCGGGGTGCGTTTTTGGCCAATGCTATGACGCTCGCGGATTCGCGCCAAAACTTCGGACCTGCACGTCGCATCGTGGATCGAACTATAATAACGATCTATTTGTTCGTTTAATGTGGTTTTTCTAGATAGTGCTATCGTTTTTGGTTTCTAATGAAGAGGCGATCAATTTCCAGAATATTATGTAATGAACCGATAAAATTTTTTTGATAAGATTCGTCAGTTTGACATGTTTTTAAAAAATCTTTTTTGTCGAATGTTTATTCGTTTTAAAATGTTTGTTGAAATGCGTGTCTATGCACGTGCTTGGTGTCATTTGTTTGTGTTGCGATTTGAAGTTCTTTATCATTTGAACTTGTGACAATAATTATGCATTTATATAGTAAATATCATAGACTCATTTATAGAAATTCATTATTGAAATAAAGTGATTATATTATTATGAAACTAATCTTTGTTATAATATTTATTGAAAGATTAGCTTGTTTTCTAATAGTTCAGCAATTTTTCTCATAATCTAACATTCAAGAAGTTAAATATTGAAATAACATCACACACACTTATTAATAATTTTACATTCACTAATTGATCGTCCCACAATTTAAATAATGAAAATCAGTGCGAATTGAATATTTGGCGAAGCTAATGTTATAATATTTTTAGTTGAGAAGGTAAGAAATACTTAGAAAATTAACATTATTTAAATTGAAAAGGAACGATTGTTGAAAAAAAAAATCACCAAAAACATCAATTCCTTACACAAAACTTGTAAAAAAAATAAAATCAAAAATTTTCCTCTCCGGCCGGATGCAAAATGGCCTATTCGTCGCGACGCCAACTTCACCAGTTCGAATTCAATTTTCCCTGGCTTGTCTGAGACCATCAAACTTTTCCATTTCGCTCGCTCGCATCCCCGCCGTTTTGGCGCCCTTTTTTGCACACGGAAAATCTAATGGAGCGGCAAAAAGTGATCTAGCTGCGCACTTACCTGCCGGTATTTACGGCGCCGTACTTTTTCCCGCCTTCGTTCGCAAATACGCAATTTCTTCGTGAAAAATGCGGGGATATTTCGTAGTTTTTTTTTAGTGGTCGCCTATTTATAGTTGGGAAATTTTAAGGGGCTTTTAAGCGGAGAGGGTTTTTCTTGGGTGTTTTTTTTATGCTGTTTGATGTGTTTTCTTTGAGTTGTTTAATTGCTTTGCATTTGATTAGTTATGAGTGACGTTATCTTTAGTTGGAAATAATTTAAGCGTATGTTGGTTTGAGTGACGTTTGTTTAATAAATATGTCAATTTGCATAGTTCGATTGTGTGTCTTTTGAGTTATGTATATTTTTGAGTGATAGAATTTCATGAATTAGATAAATTCTAAATTATATAATTTTTTTTTTAATAAAATTTTAATTAATTCATATTTTTCATTAATATGGAACGACATACAAATGTCAATATTGATTCAAATGTCTTTTATTACCTTTTGAGACTTATTTGTTTTTACAAAAAAAAAAAAATAGTGCTGATGTTGAATATCAAAATATCATAAATCGTAAAGTTATTAAAAAATATATTCAATTATGAATTAGTATTTTTTGGAAAAACAATTTTGCTGCATAATTCAATCAAGTTGGTTTCATCGACGATAGATGTCAGAAATTAATATGAGAATAATCACAATGCAACATATTCTAAATAATATTTTAGGTGTTTGTCGGAATTTCATAAATGGAACAATGTTTAAATTTTATTGTGCAGTTACGTAAATGTGGACAGTATGTTGAAAGTTGTTTCATAATCGGTTTGCGTGAAAATCGTCATTGTTTTACTCACTTCAGAACACTCCTGAAATTCCTTGGGTTCCGTCCAAATGACATCTGGATAGCTTTTACCTTCGGGAAATTGCAGGACACGACTGTGCAATTTATTAGTGAAACGAGCCACAGTTTTGCGGAAGACTTTACCGACATTCATGTGTATTATTACAGCTTCCGTTAAAGTGCTTCTACGTATAAAATGAAATCACCAAAATATTTCTATGGTATTGGATAAGGTTAGTAAGGATGCTTGTTAATATTTGACAAATTTATTATTCGTTTTGTTAGTAAATTGTATACAAATAAAGTTAGAAACAATACGTGACCACGTTATGTTCATCAGCGGACGCAATTATAACGTACATATTTCAATATACATTCAACATTTTTTTTAGTATCATTTCGATACATCAACCGTCTCAAAACAAATCAAAAATCTATCATACTGTTATAAATTTGCAATAGAAATTAAGATGAACAAACAACAGATCACATTCTCAATGTGTTTTCAACTGATTCAATTACACTCTATCAATAGTTACACTATTTTTACCTAATGTGTACAAAATTTCATTATTGTTTCACTAGTGAGTAATATTTACACTTTTTTTTACCATTTTGCATACACTTTATAAATATCATATTTCATAATATATTCTAGTGCATTTTTAGAAACATATTCAACTATTCATAATATTATTTTTAGTGTCTGTGACATCATTTCATTATCATATTATGTAGATATACACAATATACACAATGGTTCAATATTCAGTGTGCTCTATATTTACGAGTCGAAAATCTAAATGTTTCCATTTTTAATATTTTAGATCTGCCAAGAGGTACAATCAGTCTAATAAAATAACATGAATGTTATGTACATGTTTTTGGAAAAAAACTGTTTTATGATCTAGTTTATGAAAAAATTCATTTAATACAATCTATTGATCAAAGCGCTACTTATCACACCCTTTCGATTTTCTAGATAATATTTCTCTCTTATATGTGATATTTTCTTAAAAATAAGATAAAAATATATTTTAAAAGGAATGTTATGTTAGAATAATATTTTAAAAGGCATCAAAGATTATAATGTACAAAATATCGAACAAGCTGTTGGTCTTTATTTTTGAATTGAGAAAACCTTGAAAAAAATCACTACAAAAAGAACAATGAGATTCCACTTTAACTCGAAAATTTTGCAACGGAATGAAGAAAGGAAAAGTTTTTGAATACCTTTTGTTAGAGGTGTGAGCGAAAACTTTAAACTCACGAATGCGTAAAAGAAATTGAAAATCCATAAATTGCAACATTAGTTATGTGAAAGTTTAATATTTTCAAGCAAAGTTTTTAATGACATGACAATTTCAAAGTCTTCTAAAAATAAAATTGCCCATAATCTAAAATCAGAAGCCATCGTTTCAATTCAGTCCTTGAACATTCAAAACACTAATAAATGTTATTTTTCCGAAAACGAATCAGAAATATTTATGCTCACATCACATACGTAAGATCATCATAACACCCGGTCTTCAAATATAGACGTAATTTTTACACAAACACGTGCATCAAAAACAGCTTGCCATTTTCTCGTTTTAAGTGCGAAAATACCCAAGTCCCCGCAAGAGCATTCGACAATTTCAAACGTACCACACAAAAGTGAATTTCGCTCAAACGGATTTTCCATTATAGAATTCGACGGAAAAGTTGCGCTGCATATTGGAAAATTCAGCGGATCCGAATACGTTGGAGGTTTCGAAAATTTTCTATCTACTGCGAACTCTCGTACATATACATTTTTCGTTATTTCTATACACCGATCCGGCGAAATCGAACCACTCATTAAAAAGCACTGCATTATGTACACGGACGCTGTTTTTCGATTTTGTTCGAAAGCTCGTTAACAATCCACGTGGACGTGTTGTTAATTAATATTCCTTTGAAGCGTATTTTTATTTAAATTTTCCAGTGAAAAAACAACACGATTGTAATGAATATTTCATGCTATAAAAACACCAGAAATTCTTTTATATATTTGAAATATTGCAAGGTATACACAAAACAGCGAACATCACAAAAATCCCGATCACGCAATGTAATAATTGACGCAATTCGTTCGAACCTTTAACACATCGATCAAATTATAAATTATCAAATTAAATTATACAGTTACAAGATACATGAGAGTTTGTTCGATAAATACCTATCTATTAATCTATTAACGTAATCATTGGTGATCGAGCATTAAGACATCGCGAACTATGAAACTGTCGCGATCCAGACAGCAAATACAATAATGATGTTCAAAATCATTGTCGAAATTCCAAGAGGCTTCTTTTCTGGATTTGCAAAGGCTGCTGCTGCTGGAGCAGGTCCTCCTACAGCTGCTTTTGATTTCCATTTGACGTGGTAGATTGGTGCCGACCTCGTCATGGCTAGAACCCTGAAAATTATGTCCATTTTTCAATGTTTCGTTTGATAAGTGTGTTGAATATTGATGATTTTAATATATTTTAATTCACCTGACGACAACAGTATTCAGTCTCCACTGTAAGGTATATTTCCTATGAATATCTCTCGGGCAGAAGGTGTGTAAAAGTGCTCCTGCATGATGGTCGTCTTCGGCCGTTGCTGAATATTCGTGAATCGAAATGTTCCAAGAACTGCATGCTTTTGACTGTTTAAAATAATATATTAATTAATAATAATAAAATACAAATAAAATGTAGTCAATTCATTTTATATATTATAGTCAGTGATTTATTATTCGAAAACAAGAAATAGCGTCGTCAATATATTTATGTTAAAATCGTTATTTGCTCTGCTCTTAAAACCACATTATTACCCGATGCCAATTGATATTTTTTTTCATTTTATCAAATTCTCGTTCTTCGTAATTATGAATATTTTGATTCAAGTACACTTAATTATCAAGCATTTTCATTTTTTGCTTCGTTACTAGATTGTACACGACCGATTTGACCTAGGTTGTTCAAAATGCATAAAATTATTAACTTGCGAATATATATATATTGAAATGTTCAATCTTGATGAATTTATTTGATAATATGAACATTGTTAATATTAATTAATTAAAATTTCATATATCAATTATTATATTGAAATTCATATTAATTTAATTTTTATCATGTAAAAAATTATTAATTTCGTGTATTTGAATCATTCAATATACATACACAGTAAAATTAAAAAATATATATATTATATAAATTAAAATTCTATAGCTAAAAAATAATTGAAGTTTTTCATTATTTGATTGTTAATTGTTATTGACTGTTAATTTAATATGAAATATTGAAATCTGAAAAGAAAAAGTTTTTTCAGCACGACAGAAGACTTCAAAATCCAATATTTGCCAAATAATCTAACAAGGTTAAAAGACAAAGCAAAGTTAAGCTGCGAACGAGATGCATAACACGTAATTCTCAAAACTTTAACTGCGCCGCTATTTGAGAAATACAAGAGGTTAAAAGCTAAAACAAATACGAATCATCGTCGAAGAGTTAAAAATATATGTGATTACGGCAAAATGAAAATACATGAATTTGATTGGATTATATACGTACTAATCATCATCTCTAGTGTGATTCAGTTTAATAATTTTGAGATTTAAAGGAGAATTGCATTTTCACATTGAAACGAGTCGTATATAAAAGGACGACTGTTTTGAGGATACGTAGTCGGATTTGGACTGTTGTTTGGGAACTAACAAACGGCGACAATGAAGGTAAAGTCTTACAATTTTTTATATAGTTTTAAACAAAGAGTGTCCTATAAATTTATTATGTATATTATGTATTATGTTCAATTTCGTATGTTATTTTTTCCAGTTATATTTTTTGTTAGCACTATTTGCGCTTATTTGCGTACAGTTTTCGAAATGCGCAATTGTTCCAGAATCAAAGGATACGATTGCGGATGCGGCTCCTATTGTTAGAGGTTGTGATTTTACCAATAATTTTTATATATGTTAATTCGAATTGATGATATAAACTAGAGAAAACTATTTTAAATAAATGAATATTCAAGTATGCTGAAAGCATATTCATAATAATATCTTATGATTTATAGGAATCGTAGAAGATTTGGAACCGGCTGAAACTGCATATCATGGACATGGACATGGACATGGACATGGACATCATGGACATGGACACGGACACGGACACGGACATCATTACGGATAAAAAATATGATTCTGTATGATTCATTTTATTTCCTGCTGAAGATCAAAAATAATTTAACATATTTGTTTAATAAAATGATTCGAGTCTTTCACTATTTTTTTTGTAGAATCTTATAAAAAATGTTCAATCATATGTAACTTGATTAAACATAAATACGACGAAGGTTGTTGGGTATCTGTTTAAATTGAAATAAAATTTTGAGAAATATCTAATTTGACATTTTATTTGAAAAATTCACATCGATCATGCCTAATAATTATTAATGAAATACCTCAAATAAATTTTTCAGAATGAAAAATATACAACATACAATCCGATATTATGAAAGATAAATAATACTGATTACGAAAATTTTCGTTTCGCATAAAATAGCTCGTTTCTCTATCGAATTTCGTATAATAAATACTGTAAAATAAACAAAATATTATGAATTAAATTTCCATAGCTGAAAAATAATTTAAATTTTTCATTATTTTGATATATGAACAGTTAATTCGATATAAAATATTTAAATCTGGAACAAAAATAAATTTTTCAACACGATAGAGAACTCCAACATCCAATATTTGCAAAATAATCTAACAAGATCGAAAGACAAAGCAAAGTTAAACAACGAACAGCATGCATTACACGTAATTCTCGAAACTTTAACTGCGCCGCTATTTGAGAAGTACAAGAGGTTAAAAGCTAAAGCAAATACGAATCATAGGCGAATAGTTAAAAATATATGTGATCACGGCAAAATGTAAACACATAAATTTGATTAGACAATATACATACGTCAGTCTTCACCTCTAGTGTGATTCAGTTTACCAATATTGAAATTTAAAGGGGAATTCCATTTTCCCACAGAAACGAGTCGTATATAAAAGGACGACAGTTCTGAGGATACGTAGTCAGATTTGGACTGTCGTTTGGGAACTAACAAACTACGAAAATGAAGGTAAAGTCTTTCAATTTGTTATATGTTTTAAATAAAGATCATTTTCTAAATTACATTAAATTTCATGTATTGTTTTTTCAGCTATATTTTTTGTTAGCGCTGTTTGCGCTAATTTGTGTACAGTTATCGAAATGCGCAATCATTCCAGAATCAAAGGATACGATTGAGGATGTAGCTCCTCTTGTTAAAGGTTGTGATTTCATCGATAATTTTTATATTCGATAATTTGAATTGATAATATAATTTTGAGAAAAGTATTATAAATAAATAATAATTAAATTAAGTTGGTAGGTTTATGTTGCATGAAACCAAAATTTAATAATGTGTTATAATTTATAGGAATCGTAGAAGATTTGGAACCGGCTGAAACTGCTCATCATGGACATGGACATTGGCATGGACACGGACACGGACATGGACATCATGGACATTGGCATGGACATGTGCATTGGCATGGATAGAAAAAAATAATTTTCGTTTGATTTGTATCGTTTCTTGCTAAAGTTCAAATATTATAAAATTTTACACATTTGCTTAATATTATAAAATAATTCGAGTCTTTCACTAATTTTTTTGTAAAATCTAATAAAAAAGTTCAATTTTATGTAATTTGATTAAATATAACAAATACAATGAAGGTTGTTGGGAATCTGTTTAAGAACGGAATAAAAATTTGAGAAATACCAAATTCGAAAATTTATTTCAAAATTCATATCGATCACGACTAAATGATTATTGAAGAAATAACACGAACCATATTTCCCGAACGAAAAATACACAACACACAATCCGAAATTATGAAAGATAAGTAATAATGATTACGAAAGTTTCGTTTCGCATAAAATAGCCCGTTTCCCCGCCGACCCTCATATAATAAATACCGTAAAATAAAATAAAGTAACGTAGTGCTTCTCAACTTTTTCCTAGTGCCTCTCCTATTTTCATTTTATTTTAATCGCATCCGAGCTTAACGGCCCATCGTGAGGAATTCGTCCAGGGATAATGGGGGTGCTTTTTATGCAACCATAACCGTTTTAGGAATACGGCCGAGGTTCGCGAAATTGCCCACCACTTTTATACTTTCGCAAAAATGAGAAACGCACACCGGCTACTGTTCGATAGGTTTTTTCGAACCCGCGCACGAAACGTATATTGTTTCTTATTTCAATTCTATTTCCCTTCGTTTCGGGAAACAAAAGCGCTGCCTATGCTCGTAGAGTGTTGTTATTGCATATTTTCATGTGACATATGAAATTTCGACATTTTTATAGTACACATATTCATAATTAAGAGGTTCAATCGATGAAGATAAATTTCTAGATACGATCTGCAAATAAACGTAATCAAATCAACGAAATGATTTGATGGTTTGGCCGCAATGGCTATTTAGGGGTTATTCCTCTTAATGTCATCTTGTCTTGTTGAAGAGATGATTTAACGATTTAGCCATCATGCCGACTATGGGGTAAAACCTGTTATGTCATGGTGGTGTTATTGGATTTGTGTGTACATGTACATAAATAAAAAAAATTATAATTCAATGATAAAAAATGATTCCCATTTATAAATCTGAAAAGCATCTTTTGAAATACTTCATTAAAAAGAATAAATATTCAATTTTATCTATAAAAACTTTGTTTGAATTAAATATTTTCATATATCTATAATGATAATTTTTTCATACGCACAGTTCACATGGAAAATGTCGGTACCACTAGATTTAAGTCAGATATGGATTTTGTTTTTCTAACATAACTCATCCTAATCTAACAAAGAAAACAAAATTCAAGCCAGATCTAAACCTAGGAGTACCAAAATATCTATATAACAGGACATAAAATTTTTATAAAACTATCTAGTGAAATTTAATCAAACTAAACCACCGTATAACAAACAAATAAAACTAAAAAAGTACACTACAACCATACAATAAGCCTTCGAACGAAACGACATCATGGCCACAACGCGCGGGAAAAACGGCCTCTTAACGCGCACGTGCTTTAAGTTCGAATCTCGCGAAGGCTTTCGCGGGGCCGGCGCCGTAAACGTAATCGTAAACGCGAAAGTAAACGTAATTTCAATAGGTGGAACGGTTCGCAGGAGCGAACACGTTCGCCACGTACTGGATGAAGGGAATTGCCACTTTTGAAAACTGCCGAACTTATGCGTGGTGAGTTCGCGTGATATCGAAGCCTTCGTGTCGGGATTCGAGATTTTTTAGAAAATTACCTTTAGTGTGAAATCAAATGTGTGAACTTTTTTCAAACACCTATTCAATATTGAAAAAGTTTTCGCTTCAGTTACGTAAGTGATTATTTTTTTTAATTCATCGTTCACAGTGATGGTATGATTGGCATAAATGTAACAAACCCTATATCGTTCATGTGAAAATTTTATAATTATTAATATTTATTAAATGCATTATGATATTTTATATGATTTAACGAAGAATGATTTAAATGGCAGTATAAACTATAGAGAATATTTTTTATAAGTGTTTTTGAAGTTACAGAAGCGATTTAAAACCTATTACAGGTGTCGTAGATATATCTTCGTTCTATGAAGGCACATAGTCATAAATCTTAAAAAATAGAATAAAATATATATTATAATATATGAATGAAGCTATGTACCTTTTGTCGAGTGGGAATTTAATTTATATTGAATGTATAGTTTTTGATAACAAAATCTATAAAAAAAACTTTAGAAATAACCAAGTACATATTTTTAAAATTTCATTCATTGAGCACATACAGTATATCAAAAACGATCCGGAAAATTTCATAAATTGTTAAAATTTAACAAGCTCGCAGAAAGCGGTTTCAAATTAAAACATATCCACGCGAAACTCGTCAGATACTAGTCTAGGATATTCTCAAGAAAACACCGGATTTTCCACAACATGCACCAGACGATGTAGTTTTCCCACACACCATCGGGGATGAATTAGCATTTTATAATGAAGGGTACACTACCGAGGCAAAAGTGCACTCGATGCACTCGCAAACACGCGAACCGAAAGCTGCGAAACAAAAACAGCACGTTCTATTATATGTTATATGATATATTTTTATTTTCCATAGGTTCATTTTGCGCTATTTTCGGTCGAAATGGCGGAAAGTCGGAATCGCGCAAACGGCGTGCTCAGTGTTAAAACGATCGCGTTTTTTCTCTCTCTTGTTGTTTTTGTGTAATTTGAAAATTCCATTTTTAATTTTTCGAATTTTCGGTGAGCATGCGCTCAATCGAGAATTCATGATGCATTTTTTTTTTAGGATCGCGTTTCAAATCTGATGAAAGTATGAATACGTAATTGCGACTTTGCGAGCCCGTTTGCGTATGAATAAAAAATTTTGATGTAATTGAATATTGCGCATGTAAAAGACGCGATCTCGTACGTAATATGTACTTACTTATACGTGATTCAATTTGATGTACGGTATTCGCGGGCGAGTGTTTTTTACATCGATGATGAGATAATATGTCATATTTGATCTACTTCAAAAAATATTTTCATATCGAATACGTTATATTTAGAAAAACGATCAAAATTGATTTAATAATACAATACCATCTAGCGATAAACTTTAATACTTTTAAATCTGAAAATTATTTAATTTTAGTTATTATTCATATTATAATTATTATAAATACGCACAAAATTTTAGATTTTGAAATAACACGGTTCAAAGAAAAAAAATAATTTTTTAAACTGTTTTTCACTTCAACACGGTACAAAAACTATTATTATACCACAATGGTAAGATCTGGAGTAAGTTAGTATACAATTATAATAATTAAATAAAAAATTTTGATGTATTTTCATAATTTTACACCGTGAAATTTTTTATAAAATATATTTGCATGGAAGTTCTATCCAGATATACTTATGAAACCTATCTTCAATTTTTATATGGTCATACCATATATTTTTATGTACGGTAGCCTCCGGATGTAAATCGCACAAAAAGAGGATTGGGTGTAATTGACACAAAATTGATCAGATAGAAAATTTTAATATTCAATAATACAAAAATCAAACCTTTAACCCTACAACAATTCGATACTAACCCAACAAGCAATTGGGGGCATCGCGCAAACGGCACATATAAAAAACGACAAAACCAACCCTCAAACCAAACGCCGAGCCCTCGATTTTGCAGGCCGAGACGAAAAACGGCCAAGGGTTGAAAACACACGTATCCGACGAGGGTTTGTCCGAGTCCCGGAGGCTTCGTTCTGGCAAACGAAGCCAATTTGTGCAAGAGACGAGCCAGCACCTAAATTATCTGCATCAGCTCGAGCGAGTCGTTGTATCGCTTGGTAAGCTGAAAGCTCGACGACAGTCGCAAACTTTTTCACCCCCCTCGTGGATGGGTGTGTGGTGTGGTGATTTTTATTTTTTATTTTTTTGCGAAGGCTCTGCATGCGTTTGTGAACGGTTCGTGCGAGACGATCGTGATTTATGCGGCGAAATTTCGGTTGCGATTTTTGGAATTGTGTTATGTGTTTTCATTAATTTTAATATATTTTAGTATATGCAGGGTTGGAAGATGAAAGAAAAGAGGACATATAAAAGATATGTAAATAGATATATGTAAAATTTAAACATAAAAGAGGTAATATTTTATAATGTATTTTTTCATTTTGAAAATAATTGTTACATTTTTCAAATTACCTATTTTTTTATGAAAGTTATTTATTTGAAATAATAAAAACATGATTTAAATTTTATTATTTTGAAAAATTTATTACATCGAAATATACAAAAGGATGTTATAATATGAACAAAAAAGAAAAATATGATCCTTTAGTATGTTATACGATAATCCTACTTGTAGATTCATATAAATAATTATTTTTTGTATATTACTGTTATACAGATAAATTCGTTCAAAATGAAAAGAATTTACTCGTGTATGCCCGTCGGTTATGATTTGAACTTGTTATGAAATGCTCTTGTTTGTTATTTTTAGATAATCTTTCGAAGATACTTTTTCATTACTGATTGTATAATATAAAGGTCAGAGAAGTATTAAGGTGAAAAATATTACGAAAACAACATTTTTATTACAAAAAAACATAATGATATACGACCATCTATACAAAACATAATAATATCAATCAACAACGCAAAAAATTTCATTTCAGAAACAATCACAACCTCACTAATTTATATTAAATGACAAAAAACCAATCTAACTTTTCCCCCAACATATTATAACTCATACTTCGAAAAATTCCATTTCGCCGCACTATCTCATGTACGATCGAGCCACAACGGTCACGCGAACATTTTTCGTCCATCGAGTTCCCAACTTCTGCGTCGCATTTAAAATAAAGAAATCCGAAACCGGGTCGTTTGGGTCGCCAAAGGGTGAGGTCGAGGGTCGAAATATTGAATTATCAGCGATTTTATACCGATTCAAAGAACCCATTGATATTCAATCGACGGATTTCATTTCGCTTTGAGTGCGACTGTGTGTGAACGTGGCTTTATTATTACGCGAATAAATTCCATGTACATAATAATCATGCCAATGAAGCAAACGAGTGCGTATCGGATATGCGTATATATATACTTTTTTCAATCAACTCATTTCAATATGTAAATTTTGGGGGAACGAGATGTACGAGGTTCAGATGTTATTAGGTACACGTCAACAGCATCGCAGCCGAATTTCAAATATATGTCGCAAAAATATATTTATACGTATTAATTTCAAATATCAATTTCCTTATGTTATATCTTTATTATATTTAAGGGTAAGCTTACGCGTGTATTGAAAAATCTAGGTGCTTCGTCATTTCCAATTACGCGGCAGTCATCGCTGTAGCGATATCGGCTAATGCTAAGAAAATTGAAAATTTTCCTGCAGAGCTTTATTGAAAATTATAACGATTATTAAAGGGGGGCTGTTCAAAGGGATGACGTCATAAATTGCCGACGAAGGTAGCTCTCTGCGAAAGTTATTATATTGCAACGGAACGCTACGATGTGAGTTTTCAGCTCGATGTTGCGATGTCGCGAAACGTGAAATTAATTAATTTCACCGTGCTTCGCTTAGTGTCTAATATCTTACGGGATTCCTTCTTCATCACTTTGAATGAAGGATATTGAATTTGTACCTGATCGGTGTTTATTTCGATGATCAGTTGACGTTCGACGTTCGAGTCCAGTATCCATGTGCAGTGTTGATGGTAAAAGCTGTTGATCGTTCCGGAATTTGTGAGATTTCTTGAATATATTTCACCTGAAAAAAAAACAATCAACAAAAATCAGATTAAAATTAACAGAATAACAAATCTGAAAACGTGAATTCAATGATGTTGAAAAATAATTGAATTCAACACGCATATATAATATTTTCCAAATTAGTTACAAGCCAGTTAATTAAAGACTACAAACCAAATTCACCCCGTCGGCACATAATTAAAATCGGTTAACAATTTTGTACACATTAAACGTATAACGATCAACAACACACATACAAATCAACAACAATCTCCATTTAGTGTGCAAATATTACGGCGAAAAAAATAATTCGCGTTGCCGAAATCGAATTGAATGCCTGCCGCGGTTCGTGGGACCAATTTAATTAGCGAAATTTATTTTTACCGCTTTCGTCCGTTTGTTCGGACTAATTCGTTCAATTTCGCCATAAAGCTGTAGGAGGAATGTATGGTGTGTGGTATTTGGGAGAGGTTTTCACGATGATTAGCATTGGGACGTCGCGATGGACCATTAAAAATGAATATTAAAGCTCGCGTTATGTCCTGAATACGTATGTACGTTATAATGTGGGTGATGTTGCGTACTTTTTTTTTAAAACCGAGGCGCGTGCGATACATAAAAAGGCAGCATTAATAAAGTTAAATTTCAGATGAGTCCAACTTCGATTGAATTAGATAAAGGCCAAAACGGTACATTTATTTTTTTATTTAGAATTGAATGATTTCAATCAAACGGGATATTTGGAGTTAGAATTATTTGATCAAATTGGTCATATCGAGTGAATCAGTTCAGATCAATCTGTAATGTTAAGTAACATAAGAATTAGTGAGCAATTTTACTCCATTGAATTGATGTTTTAGTCAGAATGGTTTAAATATTTATTTCTTTGAGAGCTTCCATTCCTTCATAAAGAAAAATACTCAAGCTTCTGAAATTTTTTTGAGAAGGTTTTAGCCTGTAGTAGATATTATATAAATTGTGTTTGATAATAATTTTATGTAAGGAGCAAGTAAGCAGCATCGCTAAAGTAGCAATATGAAATATTTGATAAAAATTAAACTGCATGTATAATTTTCTCTCAATCATCTTCGTTCGACCAAATGGAAAACCGTTAAAAAATTAAACGGATTCGACGTTCCGTAAAGTATTTAAAAAAATTTATAGACCCAATTTCATGCATCAATAAAAAAAATGAACACCTCTCATACAGAATCCGATACATGAAAATCCATCGACCTACATGTCGGGACTCCCACATAAAAAAACGCAATTAAACCAAAAAATATATATACGAATAAATCGTTTTAAACTCGTCCATCCCATCAGAGTATTGGGTCATGCTTGCGAAAAGGAACCGTCCGCAATTTTACACAGCGTCTCGGAATTGGATTCGCAAAAAGTCCTTTTCGCTGTCCACGGTCTCGTTTCCTTCGTCTCTTTATCTCGATGTCAAATCCTTTTAGATATCCCACCATGAAGACGTATCGGCTCCTTGGCCGCATAGGGTCAATAAGTCTTGTCGTATTGACAATATCCCGCTTTCTGTCTCTATTTCGGACGACGTCGTTAAAATTCCATCGCAAATATATAATGCAGTTGCTGGAAAATGTATGGTTCTAAATTGGGAAATGTCGATTTTCGATACGTCGCACTGGTTTCATCTCTCGGATATGGTTCCGATATATAATGTCTGAGGATGGAATGTATAATATTTATAGCGAGCAGATTTATTTTTATAAAAATATTCACTCGTGTTATATCATATTATATTCTATGTGCGTCCAATATTATTTTCGGTAACTTGAAGTAGAATTTTCATAAGCGACTTTGTAAACTATTTACATATTTAATACATGTAATTTATGGGCACATTTTTGTACAGAATATTGATTTTGGTTAAAGATATTTCATATATTTAAGAGCTTTTCTTAGAATATAAATAAATATCATAAGGAAAGTTTATTTTCTTCGATAAAGTATGCTTTTTCGTAAATATAACACGGGAAAATTTTCGGAAAATTTCCGAATCATCCCAGAATTTTAACGACCATGTCTCGAATAAAATCCACCACAAAACACACATAAATCTGGGTATACGTCGAACGTGTAAAAATTCGCGACTCGCTCACAACCGACGATAAAACCCGTGCAGAAGGTTTAGCCGGCCATTATCGTAACTATTACTTGGAAAAAATGCGTTTACTGATTTTTTTACGAGGACACCTAGCTTCCACACCCCTGACCGAAGGCTCTATTGTAATAGAATATCCCGACATAATAGGATTTCGCGGTGTACGTGCGTTTTATTATATATTATGGTATATATCGTTTTTTCCCGCATATTATATTTAATATATCAAAAACGAGCGGTATAGATAGATATAAAATTTTAATGGAAAAATAACAATTGTTCGTCAAGATAAATTGTAAAGTTTATTACGTGGTACTTTTCAATAGATTATTTAAGTTGGTCGGAAATTGTCGAGCTTTCCACTCAGAAAAGGGAAGCTTTCGTAATTGCGAATGATGAAAACTCGTAACGTCAATGTTGAATTTTGATCATGTTATTATTGAAGTTCAAATAAATTTATTTATAATTACTTTGCATACAATTGAAATTTTTTACCTGAATGTGTAGTCACTGTGTGATGTCCACAAAGAGCATCATCATTGAACTGGTATGACGCTGAAAATGAGAATCCTTGTGATGTCCATGTATAATGTCCAACATGGTAAACCAATTGAACACTGCTCCAACTTCTGAGCGCCACTGGTAACCATTCAGGCTGAAACAAAACAAAACCAATCATTAAAAAGTACACATTCGTCTAATGAAACATTAATTCATTCAAAACATTCACACCTGACACGGAACCGAAGAAAATCGCGCAAAGCTACAAACTTCCTCGAGCTTGTATACTTTAAAACTTAAACTATTAAAAAGCACCCGTTCCCGGCGCTCGCATGAGACAAGAATAAAGAGAGAGAGATCTTCTATTTTAGATTTTCCGATCGGGTTTTCCCCTTTTGCGACCATAGTGAAATTTATGTGGCGGGCGCGTTCTGCGGCCGGATTATGTCCACGAGTGAGGTTTGATTAGAAAAGTTTCGTCGGGATCGGTCCGGATTTCTTCCGGCGCGTTTTAAACTTTCATATTGTTTTACGTGTACATTTTCCACCTAGTCGGCGGGTTACGGGTTACGGGTCTGGCGAGGGAAAAGGGAGCTAAATTGAAATCCGAGATAAGCCGGCTACGATCGGTTTTTCCGACACTTTTCCACGTTCGATAGGAACTAGACGTCGATTCTGGTTGTCTTATGGGTTTTGAGTATTTAGGTTGTCGTTTTCCGCGTTTTAGTTTATGTTTTTGTCTTTTGAGATTTGAACTTTGTTTTTTTTAGTTTGAAACGATTGTTTCTAATATTTCATAATTAACATTCATTTGATTATCACAATTATAATTTTTAGTAGATAAAATAGATAAATTATATAATATGATCGTGTAGGTCTTCCAATCAATCTTTTCACATATTTACAAAACTATGATCAAATTCACTAGATGTTCATTGTTTATCTTTTCAATATTATATTGAGAAAATTTTATATAAAATTTAATTTTTTCAAATTATCATAGGCCAAAAAAAATTATCGAAAATTCAATCTAAAAACTTTAATCGAACTTTAAACAATATATAATTACCATCGATAACAGAACCAATCAGAAAACGTACTGGAACCCCCCAAAAAAAATCTAACTCATTACCCCCATCAGACACTTCGAATTTCCAAACTCGGCCCATAAGTTAAATTCGCGGTTCGAATTTTTGCCCTTAACGGCGCGGTTTTCGCCTATTCGGATTTCTCCCGGGTAATTTACGTGCCGACCCACACTATTCGCATGCTTTATATGCTTTTATACCGGGATATATAGCACGCCATAGAGTCCCTTTCCTTTATAACGGCCGTCCGTTTTCGGCTCGTAACGGCGCCGTTTCGCGGAAAATTCGCGAGATGAACACGCCCAGATATCCCGCGCGTTCGGAAACCGGGCGAATTTCGCGAATAATTCCCCGTATTTAATCGCTGCGAACGGCGGAAATGTAAATTCGTTCTTCGATTTTTTTCCACTCGATTCCTCCTCCTGCGAGATTGCGGGATTCGTCGCTTTCGCGTGCAGATTGTTCGGTCGGGATTGGCCCTTTTCGTCTTTGATATTTGGCGCAAAGGAGCCGCGGGGGCCCACTTCGAAAACGAAATTTTGCATGTGGGTGTGTTTTCGGATTTCTTCTGGTGGCGGTGTCGTATTTCGGAATCGATGGTTGTCGAGGATTTCTGTGTATGTTTAAGTATATGGGGCTGTTTGTTGATGGAAAAGATCAATCGGGTCATGTTTATAAACCTGTTCATATTATTCAATATTGATTTTACTAATATACGTAGGTCTGAAAATATTAAGACGATTTAAATCTGTGTATATAAAATTATTATTCAATAATATAATTCTATTGATCATTGAAATTAAGTATGTTTAATGTATGCACTTGGACTTCGAATGACACGATTATAATACGGTTAATGAACTGTGTCCTATTTTCGTACAATGCGTTCTATATAACATTATTTTAGAAAAAAATGAGAAATGTTTTACATAAAATATTTATTGATAAATTTTCATTTTAGCTTGAACAAAAATACATTACAAGTGCTTAAATAGAGATTCTGAACGATTTTTTCGCGCAGTTCTTGGAATACGACTCCAAATTTAGTCTTTATGGTCATTATATTAACGGTTATAATCTTTGTAATTTTTATTTTATTGCGTAATAATATGGTTATAAATTCACAGCTGATGTTATCAACATCGGGCCTATACATAATCCTCTACATATAACAAAAACGGGCATCGACTTTTCGCAACGGAACGGTTAAAAAATATTTTTGCATAGATTTAATTTTTTTATATACAATATAATTACGTAATTCACAGCCGATGTTATAAACATCGGGCCTATATACTAGTATATTATACAGACAAAATATGTGGATATACAGAGAATACCTAAATTTCTTTGACTACTCCGATTTTTCAACACGTCCGAAATTGTTCACTTCGCGCCGTGGGCAACGGCGCAATTGCGCACATAATATAATAAAGTCTTAGTCTGAAGCTGAAAGAGCGGGCTCCAAACAGCACCTAGAGGACTCGAGCCTCCGACAACGAGGAGTTCCACATCCACTCCAGACGAGCCCCTCGCATTATGTGCCCAGCCACCCGCCCACCTATGGGAGAACAAGCCCTCCCCCGCATTCGAGACAAGGGTTTTTCCTCTTCGGCGTTTTTTTTCAATTTTTTTTTCAGCATGTTATGTTCTAAGTTACGCGTGTTTTAGGCATACTACGCATATTATACCGGTATATTTTACGGTGTACGTTGTACGGGAGTCCTTTCCGAGCCTCGGGATGAATAACAAATTGCTGTGCCGCGCCGATCCTTGTACACATATTGCATATTTTTATACAGTCGGTCGTGTTGTTTCGCTTTAGAATATCAATTGTGCACAGTGTCTCTTTTTTTTTGAATTTTTCAGCTTCGATTATTTTCGGTGATGTTTCAATTTATATTTGTTTTGATATAATATTTTCAATTTTTGGAATTGAATTTCGTAGAATATTTATTTGTACCATTCATTAGTATGAAATTAATTTGAATTTAATTATAATTATCTGATTTTGAATATCGAATACCATTTTGAATCATATATGACAGATAAATTCCAACGTTTATAGATAAAACCATTCACAAATAATATTTTTAATAAATAACAACCAATTTATATAACCCAGAATATATAATAGCTTAAATAAATAAACCGACTTAAATTTCACATTGTATTAGAGTCTGACAGCCATAGTTCGGCGAGGGTCGATGCGTAGGCGATTTGGTTCGGTTCGGCAAGCTCTCCACTATTTACATTTAACATTTGAAAACTTGGACTGTAAACGCAAATCGTACCGAAAACGCGATCCGAAACTAAACTTCCGAGACCGTGCGGGATTTATCTCAGATTTGTATCCTACTTTCGCCCGCAGTACCACTGTTACACTAGCCAGTTCCGTATCTAGATCTGGAGTATTAAAGCATTGTTATAGTATGTGTGTGTGTGCTATGTGTCTATTACATGAGTTATGTAGAACCTCATTGCAGTCTATAAAGTGTTGTGTTTTGTAAAACACAACCTGGAAAAACTTTGTTCGTGTTCCGACTCTTTTTTACGAGTGGTATCACTCGTTATAGTGTTTCGAAAAGTTGTGAATGGTTTTTGTTTAATTATTTGGTTTTTCTAATCCTGAAATAGAGTCTTTGTTTCAAATATATGATTTTTATGGTAAATAATGAAGTCAACTATTGAAAAAATAAATATTTAAATAAAGTTCATAATGAATTTCAGAAATAAAACAATTAAATAAGCACTTTTGCCAATTCAGCATGCTTCATTGCTTTCGTACAACCATCTTGACCTTCTAGTTCGAATGTCATTACAATTCATAACAACTACACAATATGGAAATTATAATTGTATCCTAGAGCCGGACTGCTCGTATATAAGGGCCATCAACGAACCGCAGTTAGAGAATCGCCGCGTTCGTACGTAGACTCCGAACCCTTCCGTTGATCCTCACCATTACAGTTTCCGAACGAGCTCGCGGCTAGGGAAGGGAATTCCTGGATATGGCAGCCAACTTCTGGATAGGAAAAGCTCCAGAAATAGGCAAAGGAGCTCCAGGAATAGGAAAGCGAACTGAAGGGATTCCGACGATCGCATAATCCAGTAATGACCAACATTTTATTAGAACGAATTCATTTTTTTTTTATAAACACACATCTGATCGGTTGATTATTAGCCTTGAACTCAAAAGAACCACATCTGAATCTGATATCTGACCCTTAACCGTACCCGCAGACCCAAAGTTGAGCACCAACGATCCAGGGGGTGGCAAAGCAGGACTACACACGCGCCCTCGGGAACATAATCGCGCACGGCTATTGAATACGAAACGTTCGGCAATTTTATGCGTTGACGGGTACCCAGAAGCGGGGGAGCCTTATCGAACGACCTGGTCGAAATTTATTCTCGGCCCGTTGTAAAGCACTCGTACATACGTAATGATAAAGATTTTTTCCGGCTCTCATCCAGAGTTGAGCCGAGTTTTCGGATGGGCGGTCTTCTTGGCGCGAAATTGGATATTGTTTTATTGCCCCCGTACGCGCGATAAAAATAAACCTATGTAAAGTGTGCGTGTTTTATTATGTGTCTGCTGCGAGGTGTTAGGAGTTGATGTTTTCTGCGTCTATTTTTGAATTGAATATATATGGAAAGTATAACGAGATGATTATGCGGGTCGTTTTATATATTCACGATCGATACAAGTTAATGTCACCATACACTCGGCATATAAGAATCACTAATCGTCATCTCATCCAAGAGTACCTCGACCCACTTAATGGACAATAATTTGCGGATTCGCCTCAACTTGACTCTGAAAACGAGTGGGAAACGTAACGACCGCCATGCCACCGCCGTTAAGTCGTCCCAGGCGCATATTTTCCTACTAGAATAAGACAATAAAAAAAACACAATCGAAAATATTAACCATTTACGTTTTATTTCGAATATTATATTGATAATTTTTCAATTATACACAACCGATCGTCCGAAGCCGCATGACCCAGATTTATTCAGCCCTAAACAACAAAAGCAACACCAAAGAACTAGCCAGTGTTCTTTTGCGAAAAGCGAGAACAGCGACCGAGACACGCCCATCATTAATAACATCTCATAGCATCATTTATTTATTTTATTTTATTCCGTTTATTTATTCTTGTCTTTCCGGGGCGGCGACCACTTAAGTTGTCAGGCGGCAATTTTTCACGGAGCGTTTTCGAGAATTTCCCGGTCCTCGGCGGGGCACCATGTGGCGACGTCCGGATTGATTCAAAACAAATAACAGTTTGGCCCGCAAACTGTTAACGGTATAAATTGCCGGGCCGTTTTCCGCAAAGTTTCGCTTAGGACGGAGGCGTCGGAAAATCTTGGTCGAGCGGCCGAGGCTTGAAGCGTGCTCCACTAGTCCGTTTCGACACTTTCGAATAATTAATCTGTTACATTTATTATATGAGGGGTTAGGCAGTAAATAGCGCTAAGCGACATTTGTCACTTTTGGAGATATTAAGATTTTTTTTTTCAAAAAACAGTTTATATGCATTTAGATGTAAATAAAACTAGGAGAAACCGGACATAGTACTGTCATCTTTTGAAAGAATGTGGAATTATTTATTAATTAGTATATAGGCCTGATGTTAATAACATCGGTTGCGAATTGATGACCATAGTATTACGTAATAAAATAAAAAATGAATATATTTATGCAAAATTATTTTATAACCGTGCCTTTGCGTGACGTAACATATTTTATAACCGCGGTCTTGCGAAATGTCTTCAGAATATAAGATTATATAGGATAAGATCATCATCATCATCATTATCAGTATCGTTCATTCGAGTTGTTCATTTAAAAGTCGTAGTTCGGGTCGTTCATTTTAAAGTCATGAGCGTCATCGACACAGACAGATACACAGACACACAGAAATCCGCTATTATATATAGGGGATTTTTGTAGTAAAAGTACTAATTTTTGTAGTAAATAAAAGAAACTCAATTTTATATATTTTGGCGCTTAGCACTATTTAATGTTAAGCCCCTCATATGATCTCGATATTGCAAGGATTTGTGATTTAGGCCAGGTGCCCACGCGAAAATGTAATGCATTGTTTTAGGCCGAAGTGCGCCCATATGGTATATGGACGCACTTTAACCTAAAACAATGCGTTTCATTTTCGCGACTAAACGATCGCCGCGACGACAAATCGCAGCGGGCGCCTGGCTTTAATGTTTCGAATTTTTGAATATTAAAATTAGGAAAAACTGAAATAAGAAAGATCAAATGTGGGTGAATCAAGAAAATATTTGGAGTGAATCAAATAAGACTTTCATGATAGAAAAAAAATGCAAGACACTTTTTTTAATGATAAACGATGAATTACTGGATGTAATGAATATAAAATATTAAACAAATAAAATTCAAAATATACAAAATATTCACACAACAAAAACCCATTACTAAAAATCAAACTCATGCCTCTTTAACGTTTACGCACTCACACAACATCACTTATGCGAAATTCGGACGTGTTCACCCGAAAGAAAGGGTAAGAGCCCTCCATACTAAGTTCGGTCGGGGGCTATGCCCCCCCACAGCTGCAAGTTTCCGGCGCCCCCCGGGGCCCCCCGGCAACAACAAAGTTTTTGTTGCGCGCGCGTTTCCTATACGTATATCTTCGGCTGCTATGGTTGTACGTCTCCGTGGCTCAGGCCACAGTTTTGCAGCATCAATTGAAATTTAAGAAACAGTTTCGGTCTCTCGAAGGTTCGGATTTCGCCCGAGAGTTGGTCTCGGCGATGTGCGGAAATTGAAAAAGCGACCGGAGTTCGTAATGACGTCGGAAGAGTTTACGTATCGGGTATATTATATTAATGCTTTCTCGGGATGATTTAATGGTTTGGTTTATTTTCGTTTTTTAAATTATTTTTTATAAGAGTAATACATGTATGAATTATAAATATTGTTTTTTTTATATGAGGCTTATGCGATATCCATTAATGGGATAAAACTTTTTTGTTTCATTGAAAGTTTGTGAATTTTCCTCTATCACATGTGGTAAAGAGAAAGTTTTCGAAAGTTGAATACTGAAACTATCTTTTACCAAATGGTCTCAGCCTATGTTGAAAAATCTATAAACTGATTGCACCAAATGTCGCTCAACTCGAGTGATCGAAGCGTTCACAAAAACTAACGAATAAACATAGATTTCACAGATTCGAAATACAGTAAACCCTCCAATAACGCCCCCCCCCCCTAATGTCGTTCAAACGCATTCAATTTAAAAAAAAATAATTTTTTTCAAATTCATTTGAAACAAGCAGTTAACACATAAAAATGTCAAAAAAAATTAAAATTGAAAAACCTTAACCTACTATAACGTGGAAATTTATCTTGATGTTATAAGGGGCTTACTGTAGAAAATTCAATGATAAACATAAACCAACAGATAAATATTCCAAATTTTTTCATTTATTCATGAGAGCAAGAATTTGATTAATTCGAACGTTTCGTGCGAAAATTATTAATCGCCCACTCACATAAAAAAAAATACAAAAGTCAAAAATCTCGAAAACACAACGCACGCAGAAAACACTCGTGAAACTTCACATTAGAAAGCGCGGCGAGCGAAAAAAATCGGCCCAGACGGGAAAAATAAATGCGATCCATTATTCTTCATCACGATGTCGTTTTCTTATTATGATTAGAAGTTTTTTTGCTCGTTCGCGCCACGGGTGAAAGCTTAACGGGGTGACTTGTAGTTATGGCGAAGGGATGGAAAAAAATGACGGTTGTGCTTCACGGTGCTTCGCTGGCGAGCCTTCAACATGACATTAATCATACCCTGAGGTCTGCAAAGGCACATCGAAGTTGCAGTTCGTGTGTCGAATTTATCGATTCATTTTTTTCGAATTCGAAACAATATTTTTTAATAAAAATCATATTTGTTTTCTGATATATAATATAATAATGAATCCAACTGAAAAGATTCGTCTCAAAGAGTTTTTTCAATAGAAAGTTACTCAAATAGAAAAATTAAAATAAACGTTCATTATTAATTTGATTATTACCATTTATAAAGGTTTTTTCACTTCAAGTTGAATGTTTTCTGCTTCGAAAAAAAAAAAGATTTTCATTTCAAATTAAATATTCTCCATTTCAAATTAAATATTCTTCATTTCAAATTCAATATTTTTCATTTCAAATTAATATGGTTTTTAAATAACATTTTATTATTTTCATATTAAAATGTAATCATTATTATGAATGGTAATGACCGGAAAACAGATAAATTAGGAAAAGGAGAAAATTAAATGACTAAAATATAACAATTTACAACACTTTTTTAGAAGCTCCTGTAGGTAATTTCCTGTACATATTCATGTAGTATTTGTTGCAATTTGTCAATGTAACAGTGGAGACAGACATTTGTATGATCTCAACCAAATTTAATCTGATTAATGGATCTGCAAGAAAAATCCATATACGTACTTATAAAATGATTATTAAATGGGATTCATCACTGATGAGTATAGAGGTGAGAAAATTTAAGAATATTTGTACGTTCAACTATCTTACGCACTTTTGGGGGAAATATTTAATCATAAATGGAAGTAATTTAGTTTTAAACGAAAAATTTTATGATCTGAAATGAAAAATATTCAATTTGAAACGGAAAACATTTAATTTGGGATGAAAAACTTATATAAACATAAAAAAGCACACAAATTTTCGAGAATGAGCGATATTCTTCGTAATGTTCCAGAAACAAAAGACAGCAGTTATGGAAGTATAATATATCGCAATATTTTACGATGAAACAATCCGGATTCCCGCACAATCGCCATCATTGAATTCGAAAGGGAGGAAATTGTAAAACAAAATCAATACGAATAAATCAGGTTATAATTTTTCCGCGCCAGATCCGAAATACGATTTTAATATTTTCCCGAACGAATCCGAATTCCGAGGACGCAAAAAATTCGCGCCGAGGACGTCGTTCATTATTTCGGCGATTTTTCACAGCGTTGAAATAATGAAAAAAATACTTCATACACAGACACACACACACACACAATCGCGAACATCCACAGGCTCATATTCAGTTTATATAATATATAAAAAAAATGAATAAAGAGGTCGGGAAAAATCCGATTGTGCGCCGTTGTTAAATATCCTCTATCCGGAAGATTTATATTCGCATATCGCAAAAGGGGAGAAGGATATAAAACGGCGCGCGCTTCCCGTATTTAAAAACGGAACAACAATAATCGCTAGTAAATAACGAACGTGCGTGCTTTATGAAGAATATAAATTCACTTTCGTAAAAATACGTACAAAAAGTGTAATGTCGAGAAGAATATTATTTCGCGCGAAACTTCGTTCCGTTCCCGTTTCCTGTTGGATTCGCAATATAATTTTTATTGAAATGAATGTTTCGATTCGAAGGTTATTCATGTTGATTTATGTTGTTAAAATAATGTATATAAATTTGGGAATAAAATACATGTTATTTGTATAATGACATTCGAAAATTTGATTAAAAATGTTTTTTTTTCTTAAACTGAACGTGATATCATTTAAAAATTTATAAATCTAAAAAAATATAAAAAAAAAATTCTAGTATGAAAATATAATATATTATCATATCTTTTGCCAGGTAACATTATGATGGTATATTTTCAACTATGCTTTTGAAAAGTTTGATACTTTAGTTCAAAATTAGCATAATATTAATAGAATATGAAAAAGCACATTGAAATAACTGGGCACAAAACTAATTCAAGCGATCCAAAAAACGTCATTGCGTTGATAAGCAACACTTTAAAATTTATTTATTTGATAATTTATTATTTCACGCGACACGTACATGCTGAAAGGGCCTCTTTCAGCGAAAAGGGAACCCACCGCCGACTCGAGAGCGGTTCAAAAATAATAAAGCACTGCCCTGGAAGAGGGTTCTTTCCGCGGAAATAACCCAACAGAATGGCGCGGTAAGAAGTTGTTTACGAACGCCGACACAATAAATATATGTAAAAGTGCGCATTCACCGGTTTTTTCTTTTCTTTCATTCTTTTAGTTTATTTTCAGGTACCGGCTTTTGTTTACGGCGCAAGGCGGCATTAGGCGCCCGCATAAATTCGACTAAGACAAAATAAATAAAGCCGAAACGTGTACGACGACGGATGGCGGATTAAAATGCTTTATATTGCGTGCAAAACGTCGCTAAATCTGTTTAGATTACTTTATTAGAATATAAATTTCGTGTAAACAATATTCGATTGCTTCGAAATACAGAATTTAATAATATTGAGTGTATGTTTATTTTAAAATAATCAAATATAAATGGAATATTTTATTCCGCGATTTTTTCGTATGGGTGAAATTTACTGAAAGTGATACGAGTGAACCTTTCAAAATAAATCACTATAAGATGAGTAGGAGTATGAAAGAATTTCTAGATCTATTCGGAGAAAATAATATTTCAAATTCAAAAAATATGAAATATTACAAACTCATCTCTAAAAGTTTCTCTCACTTTACGTAAACAGTAAAGGAGAAACAGTTATCTATCATTTCGGAAACTTCAAAAAAAAGGAAAAAGCACACTTCAGAATAGAGTTCAAGCACACACTTTATATATTCCCAACAAAGAACTCTTACCTGAAAAATTCAATATCGAACACAAAAAGTAATAATACGTAAAAAAAAAACACGCACAAACATTAATATTCAAACATAAATAAACATCGCGACGATGCAAAAAATTAAATTAGTTCTTCGATTCGCATTATCAAAGCTGAAACTTTACGTGTTTTTCAGACCGGAAGAATTCTTGATTTGAATCCGATTACAGAAGCACGATTCGAAAAACGGACAAAATCGAAAAACGAGAGAAAGCGCCGAGTCCGTCTAATTAAAACTTGGCTGCGTTTTTTCGCAACGCGGCGTAACAAAAAAGGAAAAAAGCGCGAATTCCGACGGCAGCGATGACGGAAATGCGAAACGATATTCGAAAACATATAGAAAAAAATACGAGACGTAGTTTATGAAATTCGCAACCGTATAATTTCAGCGTAGCGCTACGTTTAAGTTCGATACACGTTTTCTCTCTCTATGTGCTTTTCACAAAGAACGTCGCTTTTCTGATTCGTGTTTCGCGTGAAATTTGCTGAAACGAAATCGCAAGATGAAAAAGTGTAATGAGATTTTTTACGAGTTTGCATGAGAAATCCTAAATTTGATTCAACTGTCATATGTGCATATCGTTTTTTATATTTATACGTGGAATATTTCGTAAGAACGAAATAAGCTGAAGTTTAATACAAAAAGCGTTTTGTAAATTGAAAATATTATTATCGTCACTTATATTATTACAATGAAGAATATGTCAATTATAATTAAAATTTTGTGCAAAAAAAATTTTTCTTACCCTAAAATCTCCACAAAGACACGCTGCCGGTAATCCAGTTTCAGTTAATAACAATAAATGATCTAATTGATCTAATCTATGAGTAGTATTGCAACTGCATCCAATATCTCCACATACAGTAATACAATGTCGGTCGCTGGTAACTCTACTTAGTCCTTGAATCTGTAAATAAAAATAGTTAATCTTGAAATTTCACTCTCACACATCATTGAAAACACAACAAAACGAAAATCACCCGGAGTATTTGATTCGCGAAAATTTATCAGTGCTTATTCAAAATTTTCGATAAAATGAAAACAACAAATATTTACCAGCAAATACTGAATTGTTTATCTTCCGAAATTCATATTGAACTTCGATGCGGTCGAATCGCTTTTGCGTACATCGCGCAAATATTATTTTCGTAACAATTTTGGAAATAGCAAAGTCAAATACGCAAAAGATCAATATTTTTCATTGTTCCGATTAAATTTATATCAAGCCATTGATATTTTAAAATAAACATTGAAAATTTACTGAAACGCATCTTTCTTATTAAACCAAGAATTACTTGTGAAAAGTATAATTACAAAGTATATATAGCTATAAAGCAAATCTATAAAGTTATTTTTAGGGCGATTGAGAAATGGAACAAAAGATTTAATCAGTATATGAATATTTTTGAGATTAGTATCATTTTATAAGATGGTAGGTGTAAGAAATTATTGAAATATTTCTTTGATTACTAAGACAAAGGTTTTAATCATACTTTCCGATAGTTAAATTTTAAAGTTTTAATTTGAAGCATAAAAACTGAATTGCGAAAAGTTGTCGATTGTCTGCACTGTCAAAAATATTGATTCTAACTATTCATCATAATAAAACATATCATTCAATATAAATATAATACACACCATTTCATATAAAATACTCACCATTTATTTTAAATACTGATCACCTGTATACTGACCGCTTAACACAAATACGGACCATTGAATATAAATAGCCAATATTAATATTTAAATTTAAATTTCAAAAAAAATAAGAACCATAAAAAAATAGCTAAATATGGCAAGTAAATTTTTGCCTTTGTCTAAAAAAATATCTACAAGGTATTATTAAGGCCTCCTAAAAGTCTTAAAAAACTGATATGCCATGTTATTTAGAACATTTTCAACTACACATACCTTAGCCTAAAGTTTCATAGTTTTCGTGTTATTATTATTATTATTATTATTATTATTATTATTATTATTATTATTATTTAGATTTTTAAGAAAAAATCAAAATCTCCCACTGGCACACTAATAACACTCAAATGAAAGGTAAAATTGTAGAAAAATCTTATATTTATTGAAATAATAGTAATAATAACGCGAAATCTATGATACTTTGGACTAAGGCAGTTAAGTAAATAAAAATTTGGGGAGCGTGGAGATTTTCGAATCGCTGAAGTGGGGCATGGTTTAAATAAGGATGGGAAACACTGGACTAAGGTATGTTTGGTTTTAAATGTTTCAAATAGCATGACCTATCACCTCTTTAAGACTTTAAAGAGACCTCTGTAACTTCCTATACAGGTAGTCCTCGACTTACGACGGTTCGCACTTACGACCGAAAAAAATAATATAATATATTTTTAAATTAATTATTTTTTTTTTAAATTGAATGATAAATTTGAAGCGGATGTGAGAAATAACTACGGAGGAATGTATATCTGTCAAAAAAA
>JAOXNN020000012.1:2382991-2444769 GCA_028571205.2 Hydropsyche betteni
GGTTTTCATATTTTATCGTTTTCCGTTTCTTAACAAAACCATACCCGATGTTATTAACATCGGGCCTATATACTAGTTTTCAAATATTACAAAAAGCAAGTAACGTCATATTCATGACGATATTATTTATACACATGCACAAAACATAAACACCCATTCTGCCAATGCAAAAAAAAACTTCACATCAAAAAAAAGCACCGAAACATCCACTCCACCACCGACACACACAATCCCTCACATACCAGATCCAACGAAAAACCCGACCGTCCAACCGAACACAAACCGCCCACCGCCCACGCTCCCGAGACGATACATTCCCTAATAATAATCGGGCGACGTGGACGGGCGCCCGTTCCCGGCGCCTGGTCCCTCCAGCAGCCGGTGGCCAGTGCCGAGACGAAGGTCTCCGGGACGCCTCGTCTCCTGGACCTGGGACAAGGGTGCTTCTTCGCGCCCCCGGGAAGGAGCGTCGTCAGGAGGGCGCCGCTTCGTGTCGAGAAAGGAGCGAGTAGGTGACTCTCGTGGTGCGCGTCTATGTGCCGATTTCAGTGATGGGATATCTTCCGGAACGTATCGCGTTTCATATAAACATACACACATACACGACACATAGTGCACACTTCGTTAATTTTTCAGAAAATGCATGTTTTACTATAACAATTCAAACTTATTTCCTCCCTATAACGTCATTTTTTCAAATTTTTTTGAAAAAAAAAAAACAATTAACTCGTAAAAATATAAAAAAAAAATGAAATATTTCATCTGTTGATTTCTTAAATTCCCTCCTATAACGACGAACCTATCTTGATATTATAGAGAGGATTACTGTACAATTAATCGATCACACATACAAAAATAAATAATGTTTCATACAATCTTCGGTATTGCGCATGAAACATTAGCGACCTTCCCGATGGAAAATCGTCGAAAAACAACCATTTTCCATCGTATCGATCGAATCGACACCTCGTTAATACGAAATCCACGTACGCGTCTCTCTTATAAATAAATACGACAGGAAGGAGAGGACGGCGCGTCGTAGTAATAAAGCGCGCGTTTCTAAAATAAACGAAACGTTTCCCATTTTCTTTTCTAATCGCGTCGAAGATTTTGCGGTCAATGCCACTGTTATTAAGATCGACCTTAGACCTAAACGGAAAACGAACCGCTCAACCGTGAACGGTTTCATCCGACGTCGGTTCGGTCGCAAATGGCGCGCTTTTCCGCGGTTTTTCCTCGTTCAAACACCGAATCCGATCCGATTCGGATTGATATAATGTAGAATAGTGTTTGGGAGTGTGAAACGGCTGCAGTCCAGGGTGTGGGCGGTGCCGTCAAACGTATTTTTGGAAATAACATATAAACCGACACTCGCCGGCATACCCGTTTCAGGGACAGGCCGACTTCGCACTATAATGCACCTGTCTCCTTTATATTCCATTACAGAAAACGATGTAACAATTTTCGAGGGTGTTTTTCGGGAGAGGGTCGTTGTTATATCGGTGAGGGAAACGAGTTCGAATTTCGAGCAGGTGGGGTTCGATTTGCGTGTTTGTCTTTCATTGTCGATAGTGCGTGACGGTTTTTGAGGGGAATTTTTGATTTGTAATACTATTATGTCGCACCTAATCGTGTTTGGTTCGAAAATACGGATTTTTACTAGTCCTGGTAAAAATTTCAGAACATGTTGCAAATCACACTTGATCACGATTAATTTTAGAACGCGGTAACGCTAGAGCTGACATGAATCGCGAATGATGCCAACGAACGATAGACATGGTATTGCCAAACATTAACGAAAAATAGAGATTATTTTTTCAGCGTGAAAAAATAATATAATACGCGTTTGTGATGGAACACAAAAAAAAACGACGTAATAAAACGGATATAAAGAGAGGTTTGTCTGATTTGGCTCACCTAGGTTCTTCCATTGTGTTGGCGATGGTAAATCTGCAAAGAAAAAAATAATAGTCAAATTATCGTATTCAAATATGTATTCATACATTTCATACATTCATACATTTAATGAGAAACAAATATGTTCATTCATTTGAATTTCATTCACGTTACAGAAAAAAATCGATGTGTTGAATTTAATAAAAAAAAAACATTAGTATTCTTTGCAAAAATATTAATTTTAGAAACAAACTGTTTAACATACAGCCGTTGCCAATTCACCACAATGCTCCATTTTGGCAAGAATCGTTAAAATTTTCCAGAAACAGTTTACAAACACGACAAAGAATAATTAAACAAAATATCGATGAATGGCGCGTCACAGAGACTGAATGAAAATAGTTTAGTCGCAATAATTAAAATAAAATATAAAATAGCATAACACATTCGAAAACTCGTAAAAACATCCTATATTTTTTGCAACATGCAATTCATTCTATAACGTAAATGAATAGAAGATGACTTTCTGAAACGCAACCTACAGAAATTTTACAGATTTGAAAAGATCTTTTGATTTGATATGATAATGAAAACTACGTATTTAACTAGTTTGAATGATATAAAAGGAATTCCATAGGTGTTCTGAGCGGTCATGCCAGGACGACCGCCATGGGTGCGAGAGTCAGGCTCTTCGGCTCCTCAGCAGCCACCAGCTTGGACTTTGAGAAAGAGGTCATCGATACCAGCTGAACCAGAACCACCAACGACAGCTGCCATTGAAGAGCAATTGGCAAATGCCAAAGGTTCGATATTTCATTGTACAATTAGACGAGGAAATTCATATAAATTCTCAATGTTTACATTTACTATTTTAGCTTCGTTGAAAAAGCAAACAACGCGCACAAAACCTGAAAATGGTGTATCTAATAATATTGATGATTCACCCTGTGATAAACCATTAGTCAAGGTAAAAAATAAAAAGCTTTTTTCATTAGTTTAGGTAGAAATAGATTTGATCAGTTTATTTTCAGCCATCGTCACTGAGGGAGAAGAAAGAAAATGGCGGTAAAAAACCAGCAGATAGTTCGAAAAAGGAAGAGCCTGCAAAAGGGAAAGGAGAAAAGGAGAATCCAAAAGAAAAGGAAACTCCCAAAGAAAAGGAAGCTCCCAAAGAAAAGCTGCCTCCAAAGAAGCCTCCACTAGCCAAACAACCTACCAAAGATGAGACGTCGAAAAAACCGCCAGTTCTTCAGAGACAATCGTCCAAAGAAGACGGAGGCTCGAAAAAATGGAGAGATCCGCTTATGGAAAAAGTTAAGGAAAACATTGACAAAACAATAGCAAATGAAATACCAAAAGGACACACGCTGACGAAAAATGAAAGTTTACGAAGTGAGTATTAATTGCTAAACGAAAGATAGCTATAATAAATATTTGATCTCATATCAAAAGGGCGAGCAATTTTTTGGATGCTCTTATAAATAAACGTACAATCATTTAATAATGATTCACTCGATCACAAATTATATCGTAAGTTAAAAATAAAATGTTTGCTCTCGATACGAACGATTCACAAACAGGAAATCTCAAACAAAGAAATTATGGAGTTAAATTTTCCATTACAACTTTTATTACTTCAAAATCGATTTTAAACAAATAAACGTAAAATAAAATCACATGAAGCTTGTTTAGAAACACGTATCAAATAAAATTATTAAAAAACAAGTTCACTGATAAATCTATTCAATAGAAATTTCAGCAGAAAATTTCGCTTAAAATATAACTAAATCCGATGTGATCGGTTTGATACATCTTTCCGATCGCTTAATTGTCAGTTCTCAATAAAGTATGCTTCGGTAGTACCGAAATAAACGCCAAAGCTCAAGCACAGTTCGGCAAGACATCTAGTGCGAGTAAATAAAGCTCAGTCGCCCCACTGATCTACAGTTCTCTTATTAAAATCAAAATCGATACAAAAACACAAAAATGTCGGACACCGAAGAAGAAAATTTACTATTTCGAGGTCCGCGCGAAAACTTCGCAATCCGCGTTCGCGTAAATTTCAAAACTTTCAACAAAAAATTAACAATATCGAATGGATTTAAGGTTTGCTCAAGCCAGTTCCACCCCCGATGCCTCCGCCGATGCCTCCAAAGTTACCACCGCCTCCAGATTTCAAAAAGTCAGCTGCGTCGATCGAAAAAATCAAGAAACTCGAATCGTTAAAGGCGAGACCTAGAAAACGCCCAGACTGGAGTGACATGATGAAGGAGGTCGAATCGGGGAAAAAATTGAATCACGTCGTCTGCAATGACAGGTCAGATTTTCACTGTGTAAACGTAACGTTCAGTATGGATAGGTTTTATATGTTTTTCGTAATGCATGCCACAGGTCTAGTCCTATTATATCGAAAGCAAGCATGGTGAAGGCGAAGGGTCAGTATGTATACGAATCGGAGCAGGGAAATATGCACAATCAACTCTTGAAACAGATCAATCAAGGTGTCAAATTAAAAACTGTAAAAACGAACGATAGGAGTAGACCGAATTTAGAAGGGCTCAGAAAATTCAGAAGGCAATTGACTATCGAAGAACAAATACAAAAATCTCAATCTCAAGCTAATTTAGCTGAAGTTCCAGAAGTATATTATTGACAAATATTTGAAAAATACTATTTAAAACTGTCCCGATCATAATAATTTATCATTTTCAATTCATAGACTCAAACACCAGAAGAAGAAGTCGATGAAATGGATGACATCGACAAAGTCAGAGATGATTTGCAATCAACAAAACAATTACTAGCATTAGAATTAAGGTAAAAATAGTCATATATTTTTTATTAAAAATTATTTTAAATTTAATACATATATTTAATTGAATGTAGAAATAAAGAAGCTCAGCAACGTGAAAATAAACGACTTCAACAGAGGATAGCAAATTTAGAAGCAGAACTGAAAAGTGAAAGGGCTCATGTCAAACAAGAACAAGCCAAAACGGTTATATCAGTTGTGGATGCGTACGATGAAACTCTTGTTAGCAGTCTTAAACGAGAAGTTACTGAGACGAAACGAGTTGCCGACGATTTAGAAAAGAAGTATCATAGAGCTGCGGAAGAATTGGATGATGTTCAATCTGAACTAGAAGAAACGAAAAGGAAAAATGCAGAGTTGGAGAAAAAGCTCGAACAGGCTCTTAAGGTATATTGGATGACTTATAAAAGATAAAATATTATATTCTTTAAAAACAGCTTTGCTTAAACATTATTAGTTTTGATATTTTAAGGCTTATAAAAAAAATTATAATGCAAATAAAATATTAACATATCAAATTTTAGAAAAAAATTTACTAAAATTGATGAATTCTGCAAACTAATTATTTTAAAATTTAATGCTTTCTATGTTACTAACGAACTTTAGGGAATATTTGAAAATGAAGAAGAGGAAGAACCCGTATCATATTTTCTGCAAAGAACAAAGGATTTCGAGAAACAAAACGATTCCTATTTGCAGGTCAGATAGCAAAAAGTGACCATTTCATGAGACCTGGAGCATGATTCTTCATTAACATTGCGTATGTTGTCGCTAAAAAACATTAATTAATCCGTTATAATATTTTATACTCCATTGAACATATTCGAAAAATTTACACATCCTCGAACTGCAATTCCCTTTTGTTATATTGCGATGTAAGTCACATTATGTATAAATTAAATTATATTGTGCATGAATATTCAAAATATATCAATTTTGTAAATATTAATCATAAAATTATATTGAAAATAACTCATAAAAAATGTAGATTTAGTTAACCGAATTCTAGCAGGACTAATTTCAATCATTACCATTAATTTTAATTAAAATAATTACAGGGTATTGTGCATAGTTCGACTCAGAGTTCAAGAAGACCTAGTCACGCACAAAAACAACAATCTATACAAAAATCCAGTTCAGAAGAAGAAATAGAAGAATCAAGTGGCGAAGAAGGGGTATGATGATTATTTTGCTATTAAAAATATTAATGTAAAGGTAATATAATACATAACTAACTTAATGATATTGTAGGAAGATGAAGAGGAAAAAGCTAAAAGGAAAATGACTAAAGAAGTCAAAATTTTGGGTAACAAAATAACTAATCTTAAAGATAAAAAAGATAAAGCTAGGAAAGAAAGAAGTGGACTTAAAGTACAATTGAAAAATCAACAAAAAGCATTGAAGTGAGTCAGATTAATTACTTATATATTGTTTCAATGTACAAAACTATTTTGTAACATGTATGATTTTTTTTAGAGCGGAGAAAAAGAAATATAGAGCATTAAAAAAAGAGGTTGACAAAATGGCGAGTTTAATGAAGGAAACCGATGAAGACGAGGATGAAGATGAAGAGGAAAAGTCTGAAAATGAAGAGGAAACAAAGAAGTCTGAAGAAGGTAGTGAAGAAGAGGAAACCGAGTCAGAATCAGAAGAAGAGACAGAGAGCGAAACAGAAAGTGAAAGTGAACCAGAAGTAAGTTAAATTAATTGAATACACATTATTTTTTTTTAAATGAACCGATTTATATACCATCTTGAAAATAATTTTTTTTTAGGATGCTCCAATAGAGAAGAAAAAAGAAAATTTTACAGTTCGAGCAAAGAAGCACGAAACCTCTCTTTCAGCTCTCAAAAAAGGCAATTATTTAATAATTGCAAATATAGATAGACTTAAAGATGATGTGAACAAACAAAGAGAAATGTCTGCAAATCTACAGGAAGATTTAGATTCAGTTCTTGCAGAGCTTGAATAATTAAATACATATTACATATTTTTTACGTGGATTATATACTAACAGAAACAAAATAATTTATACAAAATTTAAAATGAAAGACTGGAAAACATATAATACTCTAAAATAATTAAAATTCTAAAGAAATCGAAAGCATTATTGGTAAAAGTTCATACGTTTCAATAACCCAATATTCGGCATAATGAGTATATGACTTTAATTAGTTTTACAACACAATTTGATAATACATTTAAAATTTTTCTGTAAAAAAAAAAATAACGCTCACGTTAATTATTACGTTTTATATGCTTAGCTAATTAGCTTAATAAAATTTGTACATACATTTATATTTAATATTTTTAAGACAACTCAATAAAAAAATTTAAATATAAACGCAGTTTGTTTTACTTGCAACAAGAAAATGAATTGAATTTACGAGCATATGTAAAAAAAATTTCAGAATTGAAATTTGAATTACTAGAAATAAATTTGTGTTTTCATTTCGATCTAACAATTAAAAAACACTTACCCAAAGTATAAATGAGAAATAACTCAAGCAAATCAAATAGACAGAAAGTCTTAATTGAAACGACTCGAGAAGCAACGAACTTGTCAACAAACAAAATTTTAATAAGAGTACGATCAATGTCCATAATTTGTTTAAGTGAAAGTTGATTTTTTAAGAAAAATTGAATTATTTAAATATTTAATTAAGAAAAATATTGAAAATTAAAGCGTTTTCAAGACTTTTATAGTGTAAATAAAGTAAAAAAATGTACGTAAATAAAAATAAAATACATTAGGGTGGCGAACAGTACTAAACGTCATGTTCAGAATTCGAACCAAAAGCGGCCGTTGATCGTTTGCAGATTTCGCGTTTGACTATTTGTTTGGTTTTCAATATGCCAGAAAGTGAAATTGCTCCTTTACTCAGAAATATTCCTGAAGTGTTTCAAATATTCCACAATGTCCAGTTTAACACAGTTCAACACCGCAAATATGTCAAAGAATTGAGAAAACTTTACAGAAAAGTATGTATGCTCAAATGACTCTTTCATTTTACTTTGGAAACTGTGATTTACGTTGCTTTACTCGTAGATTGATGAAGACGCTTTCAAGGAAAGTTTTATGAACGCTTTGCATTACACATTCACATTTGGCGATGCTAATGGGAACGTAGATCGTGTCCTTCAGTTCATCGCTAATTTTTGCGCATCTTTGAACGACGATGAGGAATTCTTGCGATTCGTATTCGAAGTCGTCTTCAAAGTTTGTATAAGAAAAACTTGTTATCTAATAAATGCAAACTACATAATTATTATCAACACAACTTTTTGCAGTGTATATCAGTATCGGGCCATAATGTAAGAAATCGATCTTGTCAGCTGCTTGGTTTGATATTAACAGCATTAGGAGAAGATGCTTCACTCGACGATGATTTATGTGAAAAAATTCTGAATACTCAACTTGAGCGGTTACAGGTAATGTTGTTTCAAACCTAATCATTTTTTGTATTGTGATACATTCTTATAACTTTTTTTCATAGGATATTAAAGGTGTAGTAAGATGTCGTGCTGTTTTAACACTTCAGCGTCTTCAAAATCCCACCGACGAAGAAGATCCAGTAACAAGAGCTTATACATTTCATATGAGCTGTGATCCTAGCGCTGCCGTTAGAAGGTAATGTTAATTTAAAAAAAAATCTGAGTTTGAAAAAAGATGAAAAAAAAAACAATAATATTGCAGGGCTGTAGTTTTAAGTTTGGCAAAAAGTTCACGCAATCTTCTCTATGTTTTGGAACGCTTATGCGATGTTGACGAGTCTGTTAGAAAAGCTGCTTTTTTGTATGTATCATCCATAAATGTGACGCAGTTAAAAGTTCGTCAAAGAGTTCACATTTTGAAGGTATAGTAGAAAATGATATTTGCTCATAGAATAGTAGTATGTTCTAAATTAATAATAATACTTTCAATAAAATTTAAGGTGGGATTAAATGAACGCAGTCAACGTGTACGTCAGGTAGTCGAAACTGCTCTTATTCCAGGATGGCTCGGAACGTACAAAGGAAAGGTTTTAGATCTTCTTGCTGCTATTCGATTAGATAATGTGCAAGGAGCTAAAGATTCTGCCTTTGTTGCAAAAAATTTGCTTCAATCTTTATTCAAGTATATTGATATACATTTTATTTCCTTCAGATTACACAATATATGTATTTCTTATATTTATTCTGTAAATATTTTTAGAAACAGATCAAAGTTGGAACTATTAGAATGGCTTCCGATCGACCCTACTCTTAAACTAATATCTGCAGAAGATTTAAATAAAGAGTCTGCTTGGTATTGGAGACATTTAGTGCGACATTTACATGAAATAGAAGATACAGAGAGTTTAGAAATGGCATTACCAGAGTTGGTAACTTTCACAGGATATGTTAAAACGTATGTCTGAATAAATATTTATTTTTCGTTATACTGAGCTGCTAATACACTTTTTGTTTTATTTTTGTAGTTTAATTGAATCTCCACCACCTTCAGTATCTGGACAGCAGGAATGCAACAAGCGCCAATGTATATTGGAAGAACTTATCAATATTTTTCCTGTTTATGACATGGCAGATGAAGTTGGTCGAATTGCTCTACAAAACTTGCTTTATGATAGTCTCACTGGTATTATTATTATATGTTTTACGCTAACTTTATTTCACTTTGCAATAAAAACCATTTGTCCTATAACAAAGACAAAACTAACTATTTTGCTTTTATTAATAGGTCATGTAGGATCGCTTGATGCTGAAGTTATCCGAGCAATCATGAGATCAGTCGATCTTGTAGTGCCCGATGTGAATAAACGTATAGATTTTATTTATGGAATTGTATCTGAAATTCATGAACCTGAGGAAGATGTAGTTTTACCTGTCAATGCCACTCCACAAGAATCAACTGAAACTAAAATGCTGGTGAGTTATTTTATCAGGGCTGATCCTTGGTTTTTTAGCGCCCTAAACAAATCTGATTTTGTACATTCTTGCATGTGCAGCATGTTCCTCAGTCTGAGCCTGCATCTTATTTAATTGCCATGAAATTTTTATGTTAAATTTTAATTTTAGAGAGCTCGATTGAGAGTTTCATTAAACGAAGCATTAGAAGAACAAGAAAATGCTGTCCGTGTGCAAGATTTTGTTCTTGCAGCTTCTTGTAAAGAAAAAGTTGACGCTGTTCATAAGAAATTGGAAGAATTGAATTCAAATATAAAAGATGTAAATGTAGTACCAAACCCGCCACCTGAAGTAGTCAGTATCTATTAAATAATTTTTTTTTTAATTTTTAATTTGTTTATAAATTATAACCTTAAATATTTTCATAGGAAAGAGAAAAACGAGATGATCCTGAAACATTAAATAAATGTTTATTGATTCTCAATATGTTACTCGATACCCCACAAATTACAAAAATCACACCTGTTTTGAAATCCCTTTTCCAAAATTTTGAAGTAAGTAGTATTACATAAATTATTAACGATTATTTATCAGCTAGAGGTTTTTTCATGTGTTTATTTTTACAAATTAATATTTATAGGCAATGATTTTCCAAAATGTAGAAATACGAGAAAATGCTCTTAAAACTGTAGCATTATACTCTATGTTGGATGGTGACTTTGCCAAAGAACATAAATCATTCTTTTTCACTCAGGTATATTCACACAAAACAAATATTTTTCAATTGTATTATATTATTCTAAATATTTATTGTTAATTTTTAGTTTATGGATATGAATAATGAAGATTTAATAAGTACTGCACTAAAATGTGTTATTGATATTATGTTAATACACGGTGTAAAAACTTTCAATATTGATCAAAAAGAAAATGAATCTAAGAAAGAAAAAAGTATCAATAAGTCTTCCAAAAGAAAATCAAATGCCTTCAAGAATACTAGAAACAAAAGTCAAGCATCTTATATTTCTAACAAAAGTTCAGAGAGTGAATCTTCTGGTATTTATTTTTTCAATTAATTATTTTAATATGAAACCTTAGTATGATCATTTATTATTCGCCTACAGATGATGAAAGTAATCAGTCTTGTACTCCAACCGCACATGATACAATTATAGAATTGTTTTTGAGATTCATAAACAGCGAGGTTTTTATTTTTCTATTTAAAATATTTGATTACTTATGTTCTGTAATAATATTTAATAAAATTTCAGTATGTTCAATTCAGAGAAATTGTAGTCGAAGGTTTTTGTCGATTGTTAATGCTCGGTCAGTTATCTTCTTCTAGTCTGGTTAGTCGCTTGTTACTCCTTTGGTTCAACCCAGCTACAGGTAACGTAAATTATCTTATTTAACTATAAAAACTTATTTCATAGGATAACATTGTTTTTTTTTTTTTTGATGAAATTTCAGAAGAGGAAGATGCTTTAAGACAATTATTAGGTACATTTTTTCCTCTATTTGCTACACATGTGGAAAATGCACAGGAACAATTGGAAGCTGCCTTTATTCCTACATTGACTACTTTGGCAAACGCTCCACATAGCAGTCCTTTAGCTGAAGTCGACTTTGAAGCAGTAATCAAATTTATGATAGGCTTGACTTTGCCAAATGTTTCACCTACAGTAAATTTTAATCATTCCACAAAAACTATTAAAATATGAAAAAAGTTCACTTAAAAGTAATATTCATTTGATTTTTCAGGCTCATAATGTCCATTCAAATCTATGCGTTTTGATAATGAACGCCTTAGAAAGAGGATCTGAGTTGACAGAGGCTATGTTATGTCGTGCTTTAGCTCTTTTGACGCCACCAAATACTGCAGATTTGTGTAGAGATCTATTGCATTCTACTAATAGAATCGTAGATGTAATTATATTAGTTTTTAATTTTTCTATATTTATTAAGTGTTAAAAAATGATTTTTAAATCAAACCAATATTTTAGAGTGTCACTGATAAACTGTCTTATAGAAATTTGACAAAATTTCAAGCTATCCTCTCCATTACTATTGATAAAATTGAGCAAAGGCCTTCTATTAACCTCAATTTGGGAACTTTACAAGAAGTAACAGAAGAAAGTATAGTGCCTGAAAATACCCGTAATAAAAAAACCTCATAAAATACTTTCATTTGTGCTTTGATTTGAAACACTTATTTCAATTTTAATATATTTCAGCTCGTCATGCTGAAAAACGTAAATCGTCTGAGTTAACTGACAATAATAAATCTATCGCTGATTCAGATGATGTAGAAACTGAGTCTGTTTCTTCATCGAAATCTGGATGTTCTCAATCAAGAGCTAATTCAAGTTTGTCACCTACATCTTCCCCGCCTAGAAAATTGAGGGCTCCTTCAGGTATGATTTTATTTTGTGTATGTTTTTTAGTTATTATAATTATATTTCAATTAATGATTTTGTTATTTTAGCTGCTAGTGTGGCCAAAAGAGCCATTAGAGGTTCAGCTGCTAAATCAAGAACACCACGTAACACAAGAAACACAACACTATCAACTCCTCAATCAACTTTGAGTACTAGATCTCGTAGAAAGGTTCAAGATACCCCCAGTAGTATAAATACTCAAAAATCTAAATCACCACCTAAGAAAAAAACTAAATCTGCTAAAGCACTTAATAAACAACTTGAAGAAGCCGAACCGAGTACTTAAGAAGTTATATTAGAGATTTTGATCCTTAACTATATTTTAATTCTGATTTATATTTAATTTTAGAAAACAGTAAAAAAATTAATACTAACCAAAATAAAAAAGCTAAGGAAGATAATGACAAAAAAACTAGTAAAGACAAGAAAAATGTTGAAAGGGTGTCTTTGGAGAAACACTCACTTTTAGAAAATGATCCATCTAGTGACGATGAAACAATCCTCTTTACTATTTGCCATGATGAATCTGAAGTTAGTTTTATTTCTCGTTTTATTGATAAAATTTTTGTAAAAAATTATTTTTATGTATTATCAATTTGCAGGCAATGTCAATTCTTAAAGACTCAAGTGATGAGGAAGTTGAAAAAACTAAAAATAAGTCTACCAGACCAAATATTACTATTCCAAAATCTGATTCTAGTGATGAGTAATTATATCCTAATTTTTTTTACAAATATAATCTTTTTTTTTTAAATTAAAAATAACTTTTCTTTTTAGCTTATTCTCAAGTGATGATGAATAACTAATACATACTGAGTTTGAATGTAAAAAAATAGAGTTTATTTAATATTTCTATAAATAAGATTAACAGAGCATTTAATTTTATTCCATATGATTTATACATAAATAATTATTTTATTAATAATAAACATTGCAAAAGCGTCAATATATAAATTTCTTTTAATACATCTCACCATTAAATCCTTACAAGTCTTTCTGAAATTGTGTGTACCTTTAATATTATTGACACATTTTAATGATTTTCAATCCGTGTAAAGTATACGTAACTTTAGAAATCTATAATCTTCAATGAAAATATATGTAGTTATTATATTCATATTCTAACTCTCAATCAGCTCGTCCATGCATTTTTAATATGTATTCGAACTGTGAAAATATGTTATCAGTGAAAATTTATTTTTATTTAACTAGTAAAAATGTATTTGTATGAGAAATGTAAAAAATGTATGAGAATTTTTTTTTTTTCACTGGAAGAATGATTATTTATATTTCGTGCACAAAATATAAAAAACACGATCATCATGAATATGACGATATTTACGGAATTAGCAAATATATGAAAATATTATGAAAACGAAATGTTATCAAAATTACTCTTATTTGATTTGATTTTCAAAAAAAATCTTGAAAACAATCTAGGGGGGCGGGTGGAAAATCTGAGCGTTCCGTTTCTCCATTTTTTAGCACTACATCACTGGTAGTCCTCCAAATGTTCTAAACCTGTTTTCTACTGTCGATATGTGCCAGTGTCATGTGCGCTTATATCACCCCAAAACACACACACAAAATAAATGCACGTGATTCGAGCTTTTAAGTTCTCTGTCAGTGGTCGGGGCAGTGGTACGATTCCGCGGATCGTCGCCGGAGACCAGATAGAGATTTTGTATTTTGATAAATAAGGTATGCCGACATGAAAATTTCGTCAACATCGACATTGTCCGCCGATCATCATGTTTTTCCCCATACAACTGTCCAATTCTCGCTTTTTATAATGCTTCTGCTGTAGCCGGAAAGGCATTCTTCACGAAACGGGCCATATACGTATTTTAGAATACGAGTTTTATCATACCACGTGACAAGTATGTAAAATAACTGTTGCGAATTTATGTTTGTGGCGAAGTTTTTGGAACAAAACATGTCATTATTATTATACGCCATCGATACTGCTGAATCAAGATCGCCAGGAAAAGGTGTACAATTTATTATAGCTGTGTTAAAGGACATGTGTTTTTATCTGTACGGTTGAACGATCAGATTTTGCAGTAATTTTACATATTTATTATAGACGAATTCATGTTATTATTTTATACATTCGACATCATATATGCACTAATGATCAAATTTATAAAACATTCTAATTTTGATTTTTAGTAATTTACTGTAGATTATTTAGACGTTTTAGAATGATGAGCATTCTAAGAATTATTATTTTTCGCTTTTTTATGGATGACCTCTTTTGAAAACCTCTCGTTTTGTTTGCGAATTATTTATTTTCCTATATCCAGATTTTTTTTTATTATTTTCGCTTAATTAAAACATGCATAGAAACTCCACGATTTTATTTTCTGAGATGCATACGCATAGGTGATACATATGAAATTATTTTAATCTTCGATCGTTTATATTAACCGTTTAGCTAGTACACAAATGGCGAGTAGAAATTTTCGTCGAGGTGCTAAAACCTCATTTCAAGCTCATCACGAAAGCTCTCCACGTTCATCCGAACCTAATTTGGAACTTATGGCTTCTATGACTAAAGAGCAACTCAAAATTGAATGCCGCAAAAGAGGCCAGAAAACTTCGGGCAACAAAACTGAATTGGTATAGTGAAGTTAATTATGATTGTAATATTTTCATATGTAGTTCGTAATGTGATTTTTAGTTTTTTTTTATTTACTCACGTTTTTGTACACCGTTTGTGGTTTTATATAGTTTTTTTATTCGGCCGATTTGCGAAAATATTTAATGCATTTATTATTTAGCTCGATATTAATATATTTTTTGTTTTGCTTATTTTTTACTATGGAATTATAATTGCTTCTTTTAATAATTTTTATTTTGTATTAATTTATATTTTAAAACTATGTTTATGTTTATAAACTGCAAATTACACAAATATATATATAGGCAATATTTTCCTGCTTCGATGTTTAATTTTGCATCCAGTTTTGTAAAGCATGTAATGTTTGTGATGATATTTTGTATTTTTAATTTTTGTAGAAAAAAATTATATACATCATATTTAGTTTTTTTTATTCCACACTTGTGCAAATAATTAATTTGACATCTAGATATAATATTATTTTTAACCATTCACTTAAAATTGTTTTCATTACTATTGGAATATTAAATAAATATATGCGTTTATATAGTTTTTATAGATTTATGTAGGATATTTTAATGAGAATTTACAGTGATTTTTTTTATTAAAAAAATTATTTAGACTGGAGAAGTAAATGAAATAATGGAGGAATTTTTTGAGGAAAGTAGTTAATTAATAAATTTCCTTACAACTCAATAATTTACATATAGGTTATTTTTTCCTTTCATGTATATGTTTTGCAATTAGTACATTTTCGTATAGTTTTTTTTTTTAATTATTATTATGTATGTACATCAATGTACTTCGAAAAATTGATACAAAGAATATGGGACCTGAAATATCATGAACAAATTTATACATTTTCTGTACATGTTTTGCTATTTAAAATTTAAAAAGAACACAAGGATTTTTTATCTCAAATTTAACCGCTAATTTTAGCTTTATTAACATACTATTCACTTTCGAAAAAAGTTAGATAGCAATAACTTTCGCCCAACCGGTTCGAAAAATCACTATGTAAATGTGCAACATTTTCGTTTTACAAAATGAATTTTTTATCATCGATAAACCAACCAGTTTTATTAATTTACCAATTTCGTTTAAGTATTACTTCAATTTAGATTATACTTTATTTTTATTTTGACGAAAAATTCATAAATCTCCATAAAATTACTTTTTATCGAACTTCCTTTTTATGTTTGATAAACAAATCAATTTCACGTTTTTTTTTCAAAATCTAGAAATCATATGTAGTCACATACGACCGTTCACACTTACGACCGAGAAGAAATAATATGAATATATTTTTTCAATAATTTCAAAAATTACTTATTAAATCACGAGGTACTGTCACTTACAGTCAACACATTTCAGAAAAAATATGAACTCATTTGAATAATTTTATGTAAATAAAATTAATTGTTTTTTTTTGTATGGACTCGACTTACGACTGAAGTTCAGGAACGTGTATCCGTCGTAAGTTGAGGAATACTTATTATACCGAAGTCACCCAAAACTCTTTAAAAGAGTTTTTTATACGGTTCAAGAAAAAGAACCGATTTACTTCCACTAACACGGTTTAAAAAAAAATGTATATCATACTATTATAATGGTAAAATCCGAAGATCACACATGTTCAAAATTATAGTTATTGAATGAAAATTTACGATGTCTTTTGACGATTCCATTAAATGTTTCTACATTACAATTTTTCATATTTTTAGAAGGAAGTTCCATCCAAATATACTGACGGAACCTATCTCCAATTTTCATATATCCGCCATTCATTTATTTTACACGGTACCTTTTGGAACGTGAAAAGAGACTTGAATGCACCAAAAAATATGAATTTTGCTTAACACAACGTTCGAAACTCACAAAATTTCCATTGTTTCGTCTGCCACCGACCACGAAACCCCAATAATCATCCAATCGACCAAATATAATTTTCGCTCAGTTTAAAAATACAGTTGCGAGCTGTAAAGTATCTCGCGGGCATTCTCTTGGCTTTCGATCGTCCGTATTAATTATTTGCGCTCTAGAAAACTGCCCATCGTGCTTCGTGTACTAGAACGAGGACACAACTATACAAATCGGGATTCCCCAGACGATCGTGGTCCGGGCTGGTCGTCTCTTTTGAAGAAAATATTGCTGATCGGCTTTGGGAACCTTCGGAGTGGTTGTCGATCGTCGTTTCAGTGTTAGGTGCTGTTTGGACAACTGCATTGTCACTTATCGTCTATGGTTGAATTGGGTTCTTGTTGGCTTTTCGATACCAAATATGGTAAACTTTAAATAGAAAATGTTTCGGTGAATGGAATTTTTCGGTGTGACCCTTTCGAAATCTACGATTTCTGTTCGTTTTTCGTTGATAAATCATTTTTTTTTTTGCGTTGACTTTGCATTTATCATTATCGTTTCGTAACAAAGGTTTTCTTTTATCCATAATATTTTACGATTTCTAATAGACTATCTGTGACGTACAAAGGAAATCGTGTACGAAATTTATGCCTTTTAAAATTTCATCGAATATTTTTTTCATTGAAAAATGAAAAATATTAATATTAAACTTACTATCCGTTACAAAGCATTTTCATTTTTTGTACGTATAATAATTAAAAATTGTATCGATTCGTTTGTGAAAATGTTCCCTGGCACATTTCCCAAGGTTTGCAATCGGAAAATTCTTTGTCACAATATCTCGTTATATTTATAGAATTTAAACTAGATTACTTATTGTAGTTAATGATATTCGTAAAAACTCGTTTTCGAAAAATTAAATAGACGAAGCTTCGTCGTCACGTCGTACCTAGCCTTCGATATCTATATTAAAAAAATGCAAAAACCTCTTTGCATAAATTACAACACAAAAACATCAACACGATTCGAACATCGAATCGAATCAAAGATCAAAGTATAATACATCAAAGGCATCGCACTTCAAATTTTCTATCGAATAAGACAGGGGTTGTCCATAAACACGACGAACCGCCATAATTGAACGAAAACTGCTTTCGAAGGTGTCGAACTGAATATGTCTGGTCACCTTGTGAGACGAGAGGGCGCCGGTCGACGTCCGCCATTTCTCAACCCCTGGCTGAAGGGCGACGACCCTGCGTGAAAATCTCGAAAAATAACCGCAAGGGCCACCCTTCAGTCGCCGAGATTCGAATGCGGCATATTTTCGCGCGTTTGGGCTTAGGAATAACCGTCCGTTATCAATGCAGTGAAGGATTCATTTCACTTGTGCACTTTTTTTCTTTAAAATCTCGTGCCTCAAAGGGTTAAATTGAATGTTTCAATTTACATATTTTTGCATCACAAGTTCGCAAATTAGGTTTTTAAACAAATTTCGCGCGATTCAGTACATGTAAGTGCGTGTTGTAGAGAGATTATGTTATGACAGTTTTTACAAATCGTTTTCCCTTAGATTGTCAAAATTTGCACATGTTATTAGTTTGGATGGAAAAGTGCTCGTATATATGTAATCGCGAAACTCGTTCAGAATCTGAACTTCAGGTCTGGCTGAAAAATGATAAACATAACCTCCAAAAAACACGCGAAATTTGTTGAAATACAGGTAGTCCTCGACTTACGACGGTTCGACTTACGACGGTTCGCACTTACGACCGAAAAAAATAATATAATATTTTTTTTAATTAATTATTTTTTTTAAATTGAATGATAAATTTGAAGCGGGTGTGAGAAATAACTACGGAGGAATGTATATCTGTCAAAAAAAATCGTATTGAAAGAAATGGCTGCTGCTTTTAATTTAACCCTTTGAGTGCGGCTGGTTTTTTTTACGAAAATTTTTTTGATCTGTTCACTCGTTTTACTACTAAACTATGCCATTTTCCTATAAAAAAACGATGAGAAAATGTGAATTGGAATACGTTCTTCAATATTAGCTGAATAAATAAACTAGATTCGTTATATTTTCGTCACAATAAAGCAAAAAGTTTGTACAGATTCGACTTACGACGGATTCGACTTACGACCGAGGTTCAGGAACGTATCTCCGTCGTAAGTCGAGGACTACCTGTATATTATAAATGAAGTATATAGCTTTCTTTCTTGAATTTTATTAATATTGAATGATTCATTTCCGACAAAAAAAAAAACGAGATAAAAAAAAACCTTTCGAACAACCAAATACTACGATTTCATCAATATCCACATACGGACGACGTACCGCACAGATTATTCACAACCACTAACCGTAATTGTCACACTCTGATTGGCAGCCGGCACGAAATGGTGTCTGCACTGAAGTGGGCCTTCCACATTCCAAAGCAGGGGCTCGGACACGGGATTTCCCAAAAGGCCAGCAGGTGCACTGCTGAGCCCGAAGTACTGCGACTCGCACAGTCTGCCCGGTTGAAGGGTGCCCGCCACTTGCTCTGCTCCAGATTCATAAAAACATAAATTTTTTTAATCGTATAGAGACAGGGTCGGAGCCCGGTTCGATTTCGCGCCGTTATGCAAATCTGGGCGAAATAAAAATGAAACGGAACGACGACAAATTCGACGTTCATGTCCGCGAATGACCGCTATCGGGAAACGGTTCGGTTTTATGGTGCATCGAAAGGGCGTTTGTTGAGAAATATTGCTAGGTATGTTTCGCGAGGTTTCGATGTGGAATTTCTTTAATGGGAATTAAAGGGATGCGATGAAACTTTTTTTTTTAAATGTGTGGTTTGTACAGGTTCCGTAACTAATGATGATAAAAATAGTGTCATTAAAACAATATGAGTTGTCAGTATTCAACTAGCAAAAGAATTTTTGAAATTACAAATCTTTATATTCATATATTTTAATACCATTTTCGATATGTTTAGTATTGCCTTTTGTAGATCCAATATTATTTTTCTGTTAAAAACACATCATCTTTAAAACTAACAACGTCAACCAACTAATACTTTTCTTCATACTGTCAAAATTCTAATTTTTTTCAAAACCAAAATATCAATTTGAAAATTTACAAATCTCAACGGCTGAAATTTTTTTTATATATATATTTATACAGTAGGATATTTCCTTTTCAAAATCGGTGAAATTTATTTATTTTGAATTAAAGTGGTATCTTTCAGCGTAACGTTTTTGTTCGTTGGAAACTTCGCGTCCATTTATTGTGTAATGTCCGAGAAATTCTGTTCTCGTTTTGCGGACGACGGTTTTGTTCGAGATTTGTCAATAGGGTTGTAAATGCGTGTTTTCCCGGATTTGGCCGATCGTTTTTCATGTGACCATCGGAAACTGAACTGTGTTCGTATTATGTTCTGAGAAATTTTCCTTCATTTATAATGTGGCCGACGTGTGAAAACGGAAAAGCACCATGTGTCTCGAAATGTACTTATTGTGATCGGAAAATTGCCTGAAGCACGTATATAAAAATCCTAAAATATTTTTTTTCAATAAAAATAAAATATTATTAAAAATTAATGATAAAGTATTAATATGTGTTTTATGTCAGAGATAATATTATAAATTTCTTAATTCAATATTAGAAAAGGTTTTTGGAGAAAATGAAACTTTTCGTTAAGAATCCATTAAGAAGGATAAAAGGTTTTAATGTCAAAAAGAAAATATAATGAAAGACTAAATCGCGTGCCTTGAAAAAAAGAACGATATCGATTAGAAACAATGCTATTAGCATACTACGTTTATGCAACATGTTTATATTAATTCAAAATATATTCTGAAATATATTCTTTCAAACACAAAATAAATCAAATTTAATTTTCCCCAATTCCAAATCGAACAAAGTTTTAATAGAAATTCATATCAATTATTCAAAATATTTTGAACTTTTCGGTATAATGAAATTTATTTGAAAGAAATCATGAAGCGCTACTTACCATCGTGAAACGTATAAGCTCCATCTAAAAATTCAGTATCAGGATTTTTATTCGAATGTGACGGCGGATGAGCCGATCTTCTCAACACCAAAGTGAGAGTGGGTCCCTTCGAGACCATAGTCCTGTGGTCCACGAACTTTCCACTCTCATCTCTGGCCAATCTTTCAGCAGGACTGCACAGCTTCATCAGTTTCTTGTCAGGGTTATAATTAGACGAAGGCATATTGGACCATTCGCCGTCGACGATCTCGATGACCGACTGACACGACGGAGCTCTGAAATAATCAAAAGTGATACTTAGCCATATCAATCAGGTATAATATAATAATATCGCTTGATGCTTATAAGGGACAAAATTATGAAGGAATATAACTATTATGTTGTTAGATATCAGGACTCATCAACACATGTCAATTGCTAATTAGTCTCTGAAGATTATCAGTTCTCTTTCCTATTCTGATATTCTGGCCTATAATAAATAAATAATTAAAATATTATGTTGAATATACAACGAAACAATATAGTAAATCGCTTATATTAGAACCTCTCACAAAAACAACCCGAATAATATTCTGAACATAAACGACAACTTATCATCAAATTCCTAGCGTACTCAGCACGAACATCCACCACCATCATCTCGAAAAGCACACACACACAGCAAAAGCATTCCTCCTCGCAAAATCCGAATCCCGAGCTACTTTTACCATACACGAAGCTTATTATTTAGCCGATGCCGCTCGGATGATTTCAATTACGCACGTTCCCATATCAAACGGCCCTCTCCTCCCTGCAGCCGGCCCTGCCGCCGAAATAATGGAAATCTTAATCCTTCGTGCGGAATAAATACCTTTAGCACCGACGGAGGACGATAATCGGCCGAGTCAGCAACGAAATCTATTCCGTTTTAGTTAATCGCGCTTCTTGTTGGATGTGTGTGTGTTTTGTTCGACATGTCGAACGCATGTTATGTGATGTGTGCGTAATTCGGGCAACGGGTGTGTACTTATCAGGATTGGGAACCGTTTAATTTCCTGAGATGGCTGTGTTCGTGATGTATAATAGGGGGTGAAGGCCTTTGGATGTTTTAAGAGTCATGTTTGATATTTATTTTTTTGATGTTGCAGTTCGATGAATGAAATGTAATATTAAAAATATTATGAGAACAATTTAAACGTGCTTTATCCCCTATATATAATAGTGGATTTCTTTCTGTCTGTCTGTGTGTCACGATGACGCTCGCGAATTTTTTTCTTCTTTTTTTCAAATGAACGACCCGAACCGCGACTTTTGATGATCATGATGATGATGGTGATTATGATTTTTTTTCCTTTTTTCAAATGAACGACCCGAACCGCGACTTTTGATGATCATGATGATGATAGTGATTATGATTTTTTTTTCCTTTTTTCAAATGAACGACCCGATCCGCGACTTTTGATGATGATGATGATGGTGATGATTATTATTTTCTTTCTTTTTTTCAAATGAACGCCCCGAACCGCGACTTTTGATGATGATGATGATGATGATGATGGTGATGATGATTTTTTTTCCTTTTTTCAAATGAACGAACCAAACCGCGACTTTTGATGATGATGATGATGATGATGATGATGACGATGACGATGGTGAGGATGATTTTTTTTTCCTTTTTTCAAATGAACGACCCGAACCGCGACTTTTGATGATGATAATGATGATGTTTTTTTTTCCACATCCGATGTTATTAACATCGGGCCTATATACTAGTATAAAATAAATGTGCATTTGATAAAATTAGTGTGTATCAAAAAATAAGGTATGTATAAACTAAATTTAGATATAACCTATTCTCAAACAGTCACATGTCAATTACGTGGCAGTCACATCAACTTAACTGTTGTTTTTCCTAACTTCAACAATTAACAAGAACTAATGCTTTCAACAAGGTCAAAACATCAACTTCCACAAACATAATTAGCGCGTATATTACTTACAAACATCACTAAAAAACATTTAAGTATACTTTGAATAACAACTCTCATCTGCGAAACAATCCACCTCGAGCACAACTCGAATCAAAGTACACCCCCCCACAAGACACCAGAATATATCCAAACTAAAGTTTGAGAACCGCCGAGACTAGACAGCGCGTTAACGTTATTAAATCAAGAGGGAATTTAAGCGATTCGCCCCGCGGGAGCCTCACGCACATTCGACGTCGATCCCACACCACGAGATCTGATGTTGTTTTATTTGACAAACACCACGCCCTTGTTGTGTTCCAGCACCCAGCCCATGGTGTGGGTGCTAGAGGACGGCCTCGAGCCCATGGAGCCGTGTTGACACGGAAATTCGCGGAAGTGTTGTATAAATGGGTGGCAAAAATCTGGCCGGCGATGCGGCAACTTATCTAATAAAGAGGTCCGCAGTGCTCGGGTCGGCCCACGGTTTGAGGAGGTATGTCTTTCTGGGGTCTTTGACGAGGTCGTTCTTGTTCCAGGGTGGATAGGTCCTCCTTTCGTAGATGGTGTGTACAAGCACTCGCCGAGAAATGGAGAAAATATTGGCTCGGATAATGTAGTGGAGTGTTACTGCGGTGTGTCTCCCGTGGGAAAAATTCGATGTCGATATAATAACGGTGAAAAGGTGGTCGCTTTTTTCTTTGATTCTTTTTGTAAAAGATGATGGAGTGTATTATGAGTGGTCTGCGGATACTTCAGATGATGAAGTGATGGCAAGCACTTTTTTAAACGAAAGTGAAATTGAAATAATTAAATTATTTTTAGACACATTTTTATATTTGAAATAATTTCAAAATATTGTTTTCCTTAATAATAAAATAATACGAATAGCTTTTTACTTATTTTAGTGATTTTGCGTTACATAAACCTCATAGAAATTCCATACCATGAATGTTTTATTTTCCGAAAGAGTTAAAGGATTATATTGTACGTGAAGCTATCAAATCGAAAGCAATAATACTCGAAACATAAAATAAAACAATGAAAATAAAAAGGGGGCAATAATATAGCAGTTTTTTCGAAGTTTTCCGTATTATTATAATAGAGCAATGACTCGACGAACGGTGCGTGATGTATCTGTGTAACGACGCGTTGTTTTGATCACAAAGGAAAACTTTTTTCCACCACCGAAAAATTTCCATGATAATACATATATAGATATAAAAGCGAAGATTTCATTCTTTTTTTCTTTGAACGAACAACATAAATCCGCCGACATATTGAGTAACGGGTTCAAATCAATCGTAAAAAATTCAGACATTACCTACGACCTCGTTTCGTTTGCGCAAAAACGAACACTCGCTTTGCATTATGCTATACATTCACAGTACGTCCGAAAGTAATCATCGATTTTTAAAAATGCCATAAAATTTATATTTTCGAGGTCGAATAATAATTGAGTTTATATTTATACTTTCGCGATCGATTAACAATTTAAATATTGTAAGAGCAACAAAGTTTCTTTTAATTATTATACAGCGTTTTAGATGGAATATTTGATGTAAAATTTTAAATGAAAAATGAATATTAAAATATTTGTTTCATATAATAATACAATCATAATATACGTAGATACAAATTTTAATGAAAAAAAAGAATCATTTATAGGAAAATTAATCGATTCGGAACTTTCGGGACAGGTCGCTCATCGAACTCGCGCCGGAAAAGAAATGGAGGCGGCTATAAAATCGCAACGTAAAGACATCGTAAAAAATGATCACCTAAGTTCGTAGTTGAATATTGATATGTGGACGACGTCGGTGTGCCTTCCTCTGAACGTGATCCTGCATTCTGGATGCCATCCGAGACTCCTCGTGTCGAAATGACCGGACCTTTTGTTCCCTTCGGCCCATATTGTCATTTCGCACTTGCTGCCACGGCCGAACTCTGTTGAAATAAAACGAAAATGGTAGTGAGTATTGTTTAACGGTCTTTATATGATATTGCATAATATTCAATGGTTCGCAGAATCATATAAATGCAATAGGAAACTGGGTTTTTCGTAAACATATGCGAAAAAGGCGGGTGATGAATTGTGAAATTTTTAGTGTATGTGAATGAAATAGTGAATAAAAATGTATGAAAGAATGACAAATTCACTTGAAAGTAAAATAAGTTGTGTAATTTATTTAATTGATCTATTGTAATTATTTTCAACATAAATATAAATGATATCTGTTAAAAAGTTTGTTAAATATTCCATGAAAGATTACACCACGCAACGGTCTAATTTGAGACGACCCGTAACCAAAGAAAAATTATAATGATATGAAAATGGTAATAATACATTTTTTATGAATCGTGATTGCGTAATTGTGTAAATCAATCAACTCGCTTAGAATTATTTCCCACAATTACGTGTTTATAATTAAGAAACATGTCAATCACCCTAATGGTACTAACGTGTACCGATCTCGCAACACACCAACTTACCGCCCGCAAATACAACTTTTTCCACTTATCTCCGCACATATGACTTATTTATTACCCGGAATATACACGGAGCACAATCGAAGTTAATAAATTTCGCTTGATACAACGGCCCGTCAATTACAGCGAAACCGCACAGGGGGAGCGCGGATAAGACCGGAGTTTTCGATAATACGTCGACTATCGCGTTTCCGATACGCTCAAAAACGCTCGAATATCGTTTACCCGGCATAAAGTCCAAGGGAAATATTTGCCGATGAGGGTAGCGGATAGGTGGTCCGTAAACACAATCAGCCCTCGTGGACCAAAAGCACACATACGTGGAAACGGCGCCGGGGTTTCTTCTTAAATATTAGATAAAACAAGTGGAGCGAGGAGAACCCGAAGACCATAAATCCATCTCGTCTCCGGTGCGGGTACAAAGCTTTCTTGTAACTCGGAAAGGGTGTGGGCGGTCACGGTGGGTGGTGTTCCTTGCGAATTTTATCGAAAGCCAATATTCCCGTGTGGAGGCCCTCGTTTGTCCAACAGGTATCTCTTTGGTGGTGTGCAAACGTTGTCGAGTGGTGGTGGGCGAAAGTGGTGCTATTTCAGTAGTTGTAAAATATTGATAAGTTCGGTTGAGTGGGATGGAAGGATTTTTTATGGTGAAGTGATTGCTCTGAGAATGGTAATGGTTGATTTTGTATGCATAGTAACTCGCTTTAATGGCAAATATTAGCATTTTGATACGTATTTTTGATGTTTGTTCGTCTGCGTATGAATATTGTTGAGATTATCCCCAGTGCGCATAAAATGCTACTACATAGTAATAAAATTACTACGATGTTAGTGTTCTTTGTTTCATATAAAAAATAGATGTAAGCTATTATATTTCAATAATAAATGAAGAAAAAAAAAATTTAGTCAGAAAATATAAAAAAAGAACAATGTATTAAAAATTTGAAAAATTAATAATGCAATTATCATATTATAAAATAAATCAAAAACTTTTTATATATTTTTAACAAGAAAAATTTTATCGATAGAAAGCCAATTTCCTGGTAAAGAAAACCAACGGTTTTGACGAAAATACAAAATTTCCATTCGCTCGAGTTAAAGTGTTAATTGTACATTTATAAAGCGACGTGAATACGTTTCACGAGCAACGTTAAGAGCTAAAAACACCTCATTTAACGTTGAATAAATATAAAATAAAAAAAACCGGAAAAAATAGAAATGTCCGAGGTGCGAACAATGGGCCTCGTTGACCCATGCCGCGCTCCTGCTGTTTTTCGGTCCACTTTATTAAACCTTTTATTCGCGCCGCATTTAATTTACATTTAAACGGTTCACCAAAGGGCGTTTATCGTCTAGTCCTGGAAAACCGACCTGAAAACTGTGTCGCCTTACTTCAGAACCTCCCAAACTTTTTCCAAGTAAAACCCCATAAAACTAAGCCGAAGAGAACTTCGTTAAATAAATCCATTTTATCAGCGCGAACCAATTCTGCAATACCCACTTTAATCAAATTGAAAGGCCCACAAAAATAAACTCGATTGCATTATTAATACAAAAAAGAAACCGAATAAGTATTAACGACATATTTTCGCGCACAATCTAATTAAAGCGTCTTTGAGAAACGCTGTTTCGTGTCAGACGGCAAGCTTCAACAGCACACCTTATTACTTCATATTTTCCGCGGCCATTTTCCCCGCCTCGCAATTTCGGCGCGGTCCGTCATAACGGCGCCTCGTTAAAAACGACGGACTTCCCTCATCCCCTAAGTCCCGTGTCAAAAAAGGGAGAAGAACGACGGCTCCTGATTAGGTGGGTTTTGTCGTTGTGTAGTCATCGGTTAAATCCGCTTCGGTTCGAATGACGGACTAAGCGCGCCGGGCTGAAGATGAAGCCGCGGCTGAAGGCTTATGGGGAAAAAAGGCTCTGTGTTGCTGGGGACTTGTCAGTTTAGCGGAAGACGTGTTTTCTGTCGGGAAAAAGTTGTGTTGGATCTTGTGTGACGTTTTGTTCCGTTGACGTGGATGCATTGCGAAAGCTATGTGGAATCCGGATGGTATTTTGGATGGAGTGTGTTTCATATATTTTTTAAAATGTAAATTTAGATTTTGTGTTTTGAAATGTTTTTTCGATTTTAGAAATATTTTTGTGTAAATAAAATTGATTCAATTATTGAATTTACAGGTTCGTGTACTTATCAATCTTAGTGAAACAAGATGATGTTGATTTTCCAAGTATCTTTGTATTAATTATTTATTAGTCTGATGAAGAATAATTTTATCATTCGATTCTTTGAAAAGTAAGTTTTATTCATGATTGTGTAATTTTAATATATCATAGAATAAAAAAAAATTACACCTTCTGTAAACGTTTAATATATAGAATTTTCACTGAAAAACTGAAGGGTTTGTAGAAGTTAGAATTCGTTTATTTTCAATGTTTTTCATTTTATTTTTTACAGATTATAGAGCAATTTTAAGAGATTAAAATGTTTACGTATAATATGATATGATATCCAGCAACGATTAAAGCTTATTAGGTTTATCTATTCTAAAGAATCTCAGAGAAAACATTGACAACATTTTATCACTTTCAATAATTGATTTTCGTTAGAATAGAAAAACTTAATGAGTTTTACTCTTATTGGATATCATAAATAAAAATTTTAATCTCCAAAACATGTAAAAGAAAAAACCAAAAATGAACAAGTTATGATTTTTTTGAACCTTTTCTTCTTTCAGTGTGGGGGGAGGGGTTTTTCATATTTTTTTTTCGGGGAGTATTTGGGAGTATTGGAGGACATAGATGACCATGAACCCCACAAACAAACACACAAAAATAAACCAAATTCACCGATCATAATAATAAAAAAATTCAACACAACCAAAATTCAACATCAAAACACAAAATACCAACCCCATCACAAACAAACCACCACAACAAACACGCACCCCCAACCCCAAAGGACGTCCTCGCGCACCCGCGCCTTTCGCCCACCGCACGCGCGATAATATAACATAATCCTCATATCGCACCTACGTACGACACGGAGACAATATATTATGTTTACATCGAACTGTTACACGACGGCCATTACGGCGAAGCGAAATCGAGCGTCTTCCAGTCACGAACTGAAATTTTCCATGGCGGGCGCAATTTCGGGCCGCTGCGAACACAACGGTCCCTGAATCTCTAATGGCGGCCCACTATACATTTGGGCTCTTGTACACGTTGTCCTCTATGAAATCGCCGTATGCGTATAAATATTATATTTGGGGGGGTGTGTATTCGGATTTCTCGGTGTTCGCTAATGGATGGGTATCGGGTTTTCATTATTTGATGTTTAGATTAAGGTAGTGAGGTTGCTTCGTTTTGTTACTCAAAAATTGGATGGTTCGAAGAAGATGTAATTTGTTTATATGAATCTTTTTTTTATTGGTTATGTAGAGCAATCTTTGGGAATTGAAGTGGTTGTATGTGATGTCTAGTGTGGAGTAGAACTTATTGGGTTTTTTTTATTTTGGTGAATGATCAATTATTAAAACTCAATGAAAGTACCGGTAGTGATTTAAATAAAAATATTTTAATAATGAATGATGAGGCCTATTTTTATTAAAGTGGGTGCATTAATAAATATAACTTGATTTTGAGGTGCTAAAAATTCCAAGGAGTCCCCAAAAATGTATTGTTTGGTGCAATGTTTTCTCTGATTTTCAATTAATGATCTTCTACTGGAATAAAAATCTAATATATATAAATTATTGCTGGATATAATATGTAACCATTCTAATTTTCAAAAGATGCTCTATATTCTTTTAATATAATATAATATGTAAAAAATATTGAAAATTAAAAAGTTATGAGATTTAAAACTTTCAGTCTTTCAGAGGCCTCTCTATATTAGATAATTCAAAATTTTATTTTTAACTCAAACAGATTTATCGAGTTGGTACAAAATATAGAAATTTTTTGATGAGTTTGAATAGTAAAAATTTTGATTTATTTTTACAGTTTAACGCGCTAATTGCATCAAATATAGCTTAACCTTAATCATTGTTAAAAACTTTTAAATTCGAGAAGCGATAGATCAAATAAATTCATTAAATTTCATAAATAAAATATTATATTACTTCAAAGAATAAATTCACACAATTATAGAATTTCATACAATATATAAATGGCATATTAATGATGCTCAATACATACGAACCATCTTCCCCTCTTTCACTATTCAATCCGAAAATAGAAAATTTCATAAGAATCAGCGACAAACAAGTCTCAACAATAATAATTCGACAAAAGCATACACGAAATACAAAATCGTTTTTCGCAATTCCCTTCAAACGCCCGCGACGCTAAATTGAGAATTTTGGTTACGCAACCCAACGGATGTACGCGCACATATGTGTGGCTATTATTTTGGTCACACGTGTGTGTTTTTGGTCGCCACGATAATAACAATCAAAAGCGTGGGACGATTCCGACTGCCGACAGTACAATTACTAGGCAACGTACACACGAAGCTTCGTGCCGGAGACAAAACGTACGTTCGGCGTGAAAAATGTCGCTCGCGTGTCTGAAAGTGTTCGTTTTCATTTTTTTTAAATTTTCCGTCTAAGGGGATTTTTCTTTGGTCGCGGAAGTTCGGGTGTGTTTATGGTTATTCGCGCCTTGCGTTTCTATATCGAATCTAATGGATGTCGAGAATATTTTCAAATTAAAATTGAGTCTAGTTTAATGACATAAATAACTTTTCCATAAAGTGTATGAGTAACATTCATTTTTTCACCGTAAAAAATCACTTAGGTTAAATTGCTTCGCGTGACAATTATACAAGCATTTATATATTTTCACCGTATCAAAACGCGAGTAATTTTCAAAACGGACGTGTCCAAAATGAGGCGAGTCCAATTTGTTTATGACCTGATTTTTTATTTTTATATTTTCGCCATAAAAACATATTTCTAATGGTCATTTTCCTGATTTCGAAATGTTTCAGCACAATCGCACATCGGTACGTGAATAAATAATTAATCACCATAAAAATCGATAGCAAATTAATTATATAAAAGCTCGCAATATCAAAAATATTTTTTCACATTTGCTGAACTTAACGACCGAAGTTCTATTCGACATTAAAATTAATCATTTTAATACACATATCTAAAACTCATATAAATCGTCCCGTGAATTTTATTATGCCCCGTAACTATATGGGACGTATTAATCGCGCAAATTCGACATATTCCACATATAAATCTCTTACGATAATATTATAACGACAGATTTATTGAACCGTGGCAAATTGTTGAATGGATTCTCCTAAGCAAGGAAAACGTACAGTAGGCGTACGACTAATGGCGAATCTTCTACGGGACCCGGGTTTGATTGAAACCGATTTGTATTCACTAATAGAAACGTACCAGAGACGTGACAAATGGCTTGTAACCGATGCTTTTCAAACTTTCAACATCTACAGTAACAAAATCATCAAAAAATCGGCACAAAAATATACTCGAGTCTGTCTAAAATCCAGATTGAATACAAAATAAGCGTATTTCGTATCTGATAAATTGAACGTCGTATTCGATGAATGAGATGATGAGATTAATCTTAATCAAATTCGTTTTGAATGGAATAAAATAATTTTATATTATTATTATTTTGGTAATATAAATGAATATGGTGTAATATACGGATGGCGAACAATTCAAAAAAAAAAAAAACGTTTCATGTAAACGCACTTTATGGGGGTTGGGGAGTGGGAAATTTATGCGTGCGAAGAAAACGGGGTGAAATTATGTATGAAACGTTGATAGACGTTAATCTTAGGGGTGCGATTTCCATGTTTTACGAGCTTAAGCCTCGAACGTATTGTAACAGCCGGGTTGTAAAAATGTACATAATAATGTAAGAAAAAAATGTATGTAAGAGCATGTGAAATACACTGAAGACATCTTACGCCTTATTGCGATTATAAAAAAGGGAAGCACGAACGCATACATTCACCGTTGAAATTAACGAATACAATATAAATGTATTAATACAAATCAAAATTAATTTTAAAGTTCTGACCCGTCAAATTCGCGCCCGCATGAAGCACAACATCCATAAATATGTATACGGGAAATAATTGCGGAATTGTGTACAACGATGTTTTGAGAAGTTCGCCGTTGCCGCAGCACAATATAGAAAGCTCACGTAACGAGGATGCGCGAGACAATGGAACTCATCAAATGGTTTTCCATGCTGTTCTTGTCATTAATTTCCTCGGACAAAGTGAAATTTAATCAAACCCCATTACCGATGCTTCGATTGTGCTCCGTGTTGTTTTTTTCAGTTTGTTTTCCTTCGCTCGGGAGGGGTTTTGGATTAGCGGGGTGGCAGTCGAAGGCGCTTAAGAAAAAGTCGAATTATCCCCGAAACAATGATGACACAAACATTTTCGTGCAAAGTGACGAGCTGATGGAAGTGTTTCGGTGTGTCTTTGTAATGAGTTAGGGTGTGGGAGGGTATGTGTATTTTCACCTGAAAGGAAATTGAATTGGGAATTTCGACAAAGGCGAAATATATTCATTAGAAATGAAATATGATCTTCGTTATTGATATATAACATATTTATTCGTTCGAAATTTTTGTAAATGATTTGATCATATCGTCTTTGATTTCGGTTGGTAAATTATACGTGGGATACTCATTATCTGTTATAAGAAACAAAACGTATATGATGATTGAGAAATTTTTCAACAAATCATCGCTAAAATATTTTGTATATATATTGACGAGCTAATTTCCAAATTCTCAGAAATCATAATAAAACAATTAAGTTTAGTGAAAAGCTTGAAAAAACAAAATAATAGAGAATTGAATACTGATCAAAACAATGAAAATATATATTTTACAAATGAAAATTTCCATGCTTTGCTAAAACAAATGTATAAAAAAACGACGATTTTTCGAAGAAACAGCGACTCATCCCTTTGTTTACGACCGGGGAATTGACTTGTTCGAAACGTAATGCCCTTGCAACGGGGTATTTGAGGCATTCCATTGTATTTTCCAGATGCTCAAAAGCATAAAAAAAAAAAGTAGCTACAAGACTTCTGGCAACAACTACGCGGAAACGTTTAATGGAAAAGCATTTTCAAACGCCCGACGAACATTTTCAGGCGCTTCCGCGAGGGAATTAACAGATTGCAATTCAATTTTCCCGGTCCTAGGGCCGCGGGGATTTCCCTTTTTCTCCTCGATTTATTTTTAATCATATTATTATTTTTTTCATTTTCATAATTCGCCTCACCTGTTGATGGCGGAGGCACGAATCCCAAGTGTGGCAGATAAGATGTGTTCGAGCTAAGGGCCGCTGGAGCTGTGGTGGTCGGTGGTCTCTCGAGGAATTCTATAACAGCCATGAAGCCGTTATATCTATATGGTGGTATGTGGTTACCGGATCTGGAAAGATAATTAAGAATATTTGATGGTGACTCGTGGGGTTTGCTGGGATTCTTGGAGATTGAATAGATTGGTTGAAAAATAGTATACGGTTGATTTAATTGAATTTGTTCGATTAAAATCAAGATCTTTATTTAACCAACTGAATTGTCCATTTTTATATTATTATATGAAAAATATCGAAGCGATGTTTTATATAGAAGCATAAAATGAATAATACATTTCCTTTCTAAAGAAATATTTTATCTTTCTTGTGCTTCTTTTCGAAAATCACGCAAAAATGTTTTTATTTTGTACAATAATTATAAAACATATCATAAATGTAGTATAGATTATCAAAGCAATAATATTATTTCATGCACATATGAATTCCAAGAAGGCCCTCGATTCGAAATATAAACGATATAATATTAAATTAGTTTCTTTGTAACATGGAAGCGATTCTTTGTGAAAAAATTGTAATATCACACAAAAGTATCATAAATAAACTCACCTGAATACTAACAACAGATTAGGTCCGGAAAATTCCAGAATTTTAGACTTTTGTTCGCAGACTTTAGCCAGTAAGGGATCTGTATCTGAAAATCCTTGATATAAAGCCAAATAATCGGTATAACAGCGGCTGAAACAAAAATGAAAATTATTAAAATCACAAAATTATCATTTGAAAGCTTAATTATATTCGCTTCAACATCTGTTAAGGGCGACAACGAAATTTATTACACTTCCTTTGGAAAAAGCAAAAGCCCGAATATAATACGGAGTTTAAACACAATAATATTTTAGAATTTATAAAAACATTGAATTTCATTCTTTCGAAAGTCACACGTCGAAAAAACAATTACATTTAATTAATCGCCAAAGCGTGGAAAATGTTATATGAAATATTATATTTTCGTGAAACAATATCCGTTCGATTTTTTTACCATATCTGTTTACACGATAAAATACTCTTGAATATTCGCATTACACACATAATGGAAAGTAATATAATATTAAAAAAAGAAACGCGTTTAAAAACCGATAGGTGCGTCACGCTTCTGCAAAATTTATGAGGTCCGATGAAAATGAAAATCGCGCGATTTTCACCGTTTTTCGCGCCACACAAAAGAGTGATAAATGTTCAGTGTCTGATGCGCTAGACGCACCGAAAAAAATAAAATAAAAAATGGCGCGAAAAACGTGAAAGGAATGTAAAAATTAGGTCGCTCAGCAACCTATTAAGACACACGAGTTCGTCGCCATTGTGTTAAATATAATAAAAATGACACGGAACACAAAATAAAAGTATTTGTTCCGAAACTATGGAATAGTATTTTTACGAATTCTAGACGTGTCGTTTCTAAGAAATTGTTTTCTAGTTTTTTTTCCGCTATATTGTACCAGCGACAAAATAATGTTTTCTATTAAATTTGATTTTAATTAATCTCTTTTCTTCCATCGAATGTTATGTTTTATAATTTGAGCGTGGCTCTTTTAATCGATCTATTTCTTCAGAAATGCTCACAGCCATTTTTTAATTTGAAACAAATCTTCAAAATTAATTATCAAAAATAATTTACATACCAAACAAAACATAACAATAAATTTCACCAAATCCATACATGTTAACGCGTCTTGTATATGAGTGTCCCGCGCCCAAATTGTCTATTCCATTAAAGACGATCCGATATTAATTACCGAAGTTTGAATCGTTTGTGACGAATTTCATTACACCACTATGGTATGGAGGGTCCTTTAACCGAAATTGCGTATGCATATATATATTATATGACACGAGTGTTTATGTACACCGAAGGATTTCGATTATTCATCGCGTTTCGCATCGATACACTTTCCAAGACCTATTCAGGCGAGATGGTCTGTCTCGAACAGAAAACGCTTTGACGACAATATTTCGAGGGTCTTCTTTTAGAAAAATTATATATAAATATAAAAACCCGTATATCGTTTCTTTGATGTGAATTTTTCGATATCATTCAATTCAAACGTATCAACGAAACTTCAGTGTTAAAATAATCAACGGATCCTTGCAAATAATTACGTACAACACCAACGACAAATCGAATCCTTTCAACAAAGCACCTTTCATGTCAGGCGAAAGGTAAGTTTATAAACCAAGACTACAACTATCTCGGGATCGGAACAATTCGGCTATATTTGAAATCGGAACTGTGCAAAGGGACTACGGCGAGGGAGCCCGTTGTCTCGACACTGTTGACGAAGTCTTCACCCTTTACATATAAAGGATACGATCCTTATCCGCCTGGGCACACCCTCAACATGGCTAAATTGGACTACGCCCCCAGGTCGTGTAGCGATCTTCGATTCTGATTGATGACGATCGAACGGTAACCGGATCGTGTTCCGATCGCTTACATGTCTATTAATGAAAGCCGAGACTTGTCTTCGAGACGTGTTCGACGTTTATATTGGGTTTGATTCTAGATTGATTGTGTATGAGAGTTTTTTTCGGATTAATGGGAAGATCGGGTCTTTTGTAATATTAATTAAACAAACGAGATTCTCGTATCGGTCCCTTTAAGTAGATCGAAATTTATTAAGACGGGCGATCGAATCATTAGAGAATTAAAGCGCGATCAAATTAAAAGAGATAAAATTCGTGGGGGAGCCGTTTAAGATCAAAGGGCTTTGGGAGGATCAGAACTAATCAAAAATACTTGCGAGTGATTAAATTTGACGTTTTCGATGGAAACACTCTTCCGTCATGACTAGGAAGCGCAAGGATTACGGTTATATTGCCCGTCAGTCGTTTCCCTAAAAGATATATCCGTCTTTAATTACGCATCGATATTGAAGTCTTGTCAAGTTTGTACGTTTTATTGAAATTAATTGACATCTCAACATTTTTCCGCGTCTACTTAATAGTCGATCAATCAATTTGATGTTTCAGAAATTATGTAAATTAATCTATTGTATACCGATTAAAATAGACATGAATTTTAAGGAAAATGATGATTTTGAAGAGATTGACATAAATTTAAGAAAAGTTTATGAATTAATTATAGAATTTTGATGAGTAAGATATAAAAAGTTAAAATTAAGAGCTAGGGTCTTTCAATAAGGAAGCTTGATTTTAAAATGTACAGCAAAATTTGACGATTTTCACCCGTTTTCAACGTTAAAACCTTCCATGATGATTTGCCGTACACTACTAAATAATTGACGAAAAATTTGACAGATGTCACTTTAACAACATGGCTGCTATAACCTAACAAATTTCGAACGTCTCTATTGAAAGACCCTTTATTTACATAATTCTAAAAAAACGAACATATTCTATTTAACCGATCACCCTTTTTAGGTCCATTAATTTCGTGGACATGACCAATATCCGGCGCAATAAACCACCAAACCGTAAAACGAAATGTAAACATTCGACGCGATATTTTTACGCTCGTGAATAATTTTTCATTCGGCGGCAATTTACGTATCTCGCTTTGGGACCGATCATAAACCGGCGACCCCAAAGTGCGCATTTTAATATCGGGCCATCGTTCGAAACGAACCGACGACATTTTAGCCGTTCGTATTGATTATATTTGGTCGAAAAAGACCTCAACCTACCTGCTTGTTCGTTTCCAGATTAATTTCCGGCGCGGTTGAATTCAGTTTTTCGAGCTTTTCCCGCCATTTACATATCTGACGTTCGGTGGGCGTAGAAAATAAAATAGCGCGAATGCGAAATTACAGAAAAATCATATTGAAATTATTCCCAGTTGCTAAAACGTTATATTTGTAAGGTTAATATACTACATATAAAATAGGCAGCTACGACGTTATATCAAAACGAAAATGTTGAAGGTATAATATATTACATAACGAACATAGAAATTTTGCATTCCTACTCAATTCCCTACTGATATTATTGTTACACATAAATAGTAATTTTATAGAATTTTCCTACAAATATGCATAATGAAAGGTGATATTTTGATATTATATATCAATTTTGATTTCATGAAATATAAAAAAATCTATTTCATATTTCATGATTATGATTATGATAAAACACACCTGATTACTCTGAAATATAAAATTGAAATATTTCGATTTCATTATTTGAAATTTCTGGATTCGTTTTATATGTACGTTCTGTACGTATCGAAAAAAATCAAATGACTCTTCTCACATTTTAAATAGAAGCTACGACGTATTCAGAAGACACTTTAAGCGGTCGTTCCTGTACATTCTCATATGTCCAGATGGGAATCTAAAGAACCCTTTGATGCCCCAGAGATACGGACGACCTTACACACCTTTGAAGATGGTCTCGTACAAGAAAAATTCCCCCGAGATTCCCACCGACGATATGATTTTCTTAGCATATTCAAAACACACAATCCGCCGCGCGTATGTGTGTCAATATAAATTTTTGCACACATGGAAAAACGCGAAAGTTTTCCATTTATTTCGAGCGCATAATGTTTGATATCCTAATAGCATCTGTTTCCCGCGGGCCTTTCCGACTGCCGTCTTGAAAGTCAAATAAAAATTACACTAGTACAGAAGGAGCAATATTAAAGCGTCTTGAATGCATTGAGTGCACAAAGTGGCAAGAATTCAAAAGCCATTCTAGCGCACATTCTAAATAGATATTAAAAGGTTTCCTCATGCAATCGACTCGAGTCCATTACCTGAGCCATTAGCAAGGGGCTGTTATCATCGAAAACTTAACATCCGACGCACATATAAGAGGGTTCTTTTAATTGCATTACGCTTCGTACCGGGACTTTTCAATTTGCAGCAAAGAAGCCCCACAGAAGAAGATTGGCTAATTTTTTTTTGCTACGGATGCAATTATTTTATTGTTTAGATAAACTCAGAGTTCATTCGCGTTGTTCAGTTGCTGAACCGAAGGACTGTTGTTGGAAATTAATATTTCGGTGTCGGTATTAAAAGTCAATTATTAAATAATCTATGGGCGTTCATTTTACAGGTTACGGTTCGGAAACGGTCGTTAGTGTCGTTATTTATTTATACGCAGTTTTGTTTTGAGCCCTTTTCACGTAATCAAAATTGTACGCACCTTTGTTAAGTCGGCTGAACTCGTTTATATTTAAGGCTGTTATTACTTGTAATTAATTTTCAGCTTGTGTAGGTTTTCAGGTTGTTTATTATATTTATGTCTAATAGACTAAAAATAGACAGAATTTTTATTGATCCAAAACACGTTTCAAAAAAAAAAAAAATCAATTACATCTCAAAATTTTAGTCGAAAAATGTTTTCAATACAAAAATATTTTGAAGCCCCATTTATAGAATAGTCTTTGTTAGCAAACACTGAATAAAATCTGGCGACTATCTAATTGGATATTTTTATTGAAACGACCCGGCAGCCGCACCGCCAAACTTTGCGATTCAAATGCGACCGCGCGAAAATTGGCCGGCAAAAACCGAAAACCCGCAAAAACACACAAACCAGAAACCTCACACCCACCAAGGTCCACGTGCAAATTCACTCCCACTCTCCAGAGTTCAGAATCGGAAAAATCTTCGGAGTGCCGAGGAAAACTCGTGTCGAGAGCTAATGCGCCATTGTGCGAAAGTTTGCGGTCGCTCCTTCGGATGCGACGGCATTCAGCTTTCGGTGGCGTGTGTCGATTTGAAAGGACACAAAAGGATAATACGGTGTATGCAAAACGACTCCGCTCGAGGGAAAAGAGAGACGCTCTTAGCGAATGGGTGCACTCACTTTTCGGGGAAGAGTATCGCCGTGAAGTTTATCCTGACTTTGGTGTGGACCGAGCTTATGGCTATCACGTATCTGCAATTCATGTGTGGTGGATACAGTCCTGGATATCCTGGACTGGCTGCCACGCAGGGTACTGGTCCTCTGCATGTGATGTCTCTGTATAACCAGTCACATTCTGAAACAATTTATACGTTTTTATTATTGATTTTTGTTAAAATATTTCAAATGGTACACAGATTTATATGTTTGAGATTTTTTTTTAAATTATGGTTTGTAAGTGAAATGGAAAAGTATGCATCCAGCAATATATAAATTTATACTAAAATTGGAATAATGCATATATAAAATGATAACATCAATTTTAAACATAATAGTCCTGAAGTATCTTGTCAATAGTGAAAAAATCTATCCAATTATAATTTTATTTTAAATTATATTAAATAAATTATAATATAAAACTGGCTTGACCTATTTTTCCATAATATAATTAACTCATCATCGATCGCTCTTTCTAGATTAAGTAACAAGAAAAAGCCGTTAAAGACTTACAACGCCGGCAAAACTTTATATTATAATACGATTCCAGAGCCGAAACAAAAGCCATCGCCTTTGAAAGGAGCCACCGCGTTCTCGCAGGAAGTTAATAAAAAGACAAAAGGCTTTTACAACGTGTCAAAAGACACTTCTTTCATAATAACAACACATCGACCCGTTCCCGGGTGGCGCCGTTCTATGATTAATAGTTTCTTCGCAGATTGGCAATATCCGGAGCGAAAGAAGGACAATTCCCGTCGCGCACCACATTTCTAAACGTATCTGACTCCGAAGATCTGAAAAGGACGTCGCCTCGTCCTTAACGAGAATCGTAAACGGGGAAGGAATCGGATTGAGCCGTGTTTCGATTTAATTTCTAATCTTAAAGAGTCTTTCAGGTAGAGAAAGTGGGTGAATTTGGGCGCGGCAATAAAGAGTTTACCCACATGTTGTGATGGAATGTAGAGATTACATGAAACGAAATATACATTAAAAAATATACATGAAAGTTGAAAAATGTTAAATTTCATTCATTGAATAATTTAACGTTAATTTGGTTTATTATTTAATTTAATTAAAGCATATTGTTATATTAAGAGTTGAACAAACTATATAAAAATTTCAAAACAAACGTCATACAAAAACAACGAACTATAATCAACAAATTAACTTTCATTTGTATTTACATATCTACCTGCATTACAGAGACGACTCTACAGCAGCAATAAACACCGCGTCTTTCCATGCTTTATTCATGCATATTATAATGTGTTAGAGTGACAGAACCGGAGAAAACGACCTAATGAATCTCCCAGCTAACATGAAGTCCATAAGAGCATAATCATGTTCGGTTTCGTGAAGCGGCTGTCTCAGATACACACACTATGGCTTTTCGTCTGCTCCTCGAGAGCAGTGGGTGGGATGGTATCCCATGGAATGAATGGGGTTGTTTGGTTCGGCTGTTCGACAAGAAGCACCCCATCCCCGGCTAAGGTCGGTTGCCTTTTGCTGAAAGTTAAACACCGAGAAAACTTGGCGAGGATACGCTTTTAATGAGGTGTAAAATGCAGAGCCGTCTGCCTATGGGGTGGGTATTAACGCCGGTTGAAAGATACGACTCAAATTGCCGCTCATTCATCAAATGTATGGGGTCGTGAGTTGTGTGCTCTTTTTCTCTATGGCTTTCGAATCGAAGGTGTCGAATTGGAAATATGAAGACGTGAATCGTTTGGGAGGGGTATTGAATTTTTAGTTGTATGCGGCATTCCCGTTTATGGGTTTTATGTTTGAATGAAGGTAGTGTTCAAAATGGATTTTTTTCGGTGTTGTATAATCAACTGAAAATTTAATAAAAATTTGATTGAATAAGTTTTAATTTTTAGAAGATTTTTTGAAACGAAACTTTAAGTAATAAAATTAAATGTGATTTTTTATCTTCGAAAGAAAAAAAGAATTAGATCGTTAAAATTAAAAGTGTAGTTGCATCAAAAGATAACTTTTTGCCCTATTAGTGAAACCAATATGAAAAAAATCAAAGATTTTCAAAGCTAAAAGCCGCTTTTTGCTGGAAAGTCTTTATTTTTTCTTCCAAAAACTTTTTCGAACCGATCGAGTTCGATATGAAGAAAGTTTAGGAGGCGTTCATTAGTCGTGCACGAGGTGAAAACTTGCGCTTTTAAGCACACCGCTTTTCCATTGCACGTCTTAAAGTTAAAATAAAGTTCTCATAATGATTTAAAGACGATAATTTAGAATTTATTAATTAATTTTTTCTGTTTTCACTATAATGTTCTGAAAAAATCATAATTGTCAATTTATTCACAAAAATATAAGATTTTTTTTAAAATTTGATTTTCTAACCCATCTATTTATACACGTATCTATAAAAGATCGAAAATCACCGCGTATCAAAGCCGATTTTTGATTTTTCGCGGGCTACTTCCTCTCGAGAATTTTCCTCGGATTTTCCACTGCGACATCTGTCACCGGTACCACACCCTTCCACCCACCTCCCCCCAGTCCTCATACACAAAACTCCACCCCTCCCACCCGCCGATTATGGCGCCCTTTGCGGATTTTCCGGATATAAAAATCGCCATAAATCAGAGGCGAGCGAGTGTTTGTCGAACTCGGCAAACTCGACTTCCATAAAAGTAACAAATTGCTCATTCGTATCCTTTATATTTTCGCGGGAAAACTCCGACCCCCCCCTCGCCCCCCACGTGGTCGGTTTTCCACTCGTTCTTTCGCACCATGTAACAATTTGCAGTCGCGGCAGTAACTTCGCGCCGGAAAATACCACTCGGACTCTGCGGAAAAGTTGCGAAAAGGAGCGGCCTACTTGTTCGGCTATTCGCTAATTTATTTTTTTCGAGTTCTTTTATTCTGTTTGTCTCAAAAGGGGGCGGGATTTCGCGGTCAGTTTCTATAATTTGGGACGACGGCTCCTATTGTGTTGCGAAGTTGACGATTTTCCTGCGCGTCGCACACAAAAGCCACGCTTCTTTGTGAAAAGTTTTTCTTTCTGTTTATGAACGAGACTAGTGTTGAAATAATTGTGCTGATGGACGTTATTGTCAAGACATTGTTAGTGATATGATTGAAGTTTGCTTTATATTTTTGATCACTGGTCACGTTTGCGGACATTACGTTTTCAACGTGGATGACCGCTATAGTGGTCATAGCTGAAAAATCTGTGAGATCGACATTTAAATAAAACTATAGGGAATATTGTATATTTTATTATTTAAAATATACTATTAGTACGAATTGATATTTTTGGTTATTAAAAATATCACGACACATGTTTATAGTCGAAAACTTGGCTATTTCCTCATCGTGGATAAAAGGTTTTAAACTATTATATAAGAATCGAAATTGAAAAGAATGTACTATTGCACATTTTATGACAAACTAGATTTAAACATCGTTGATAAATTTCTTCGATAGCATGCAATTTGAAATGATCAAAGGGTATGCGATAGATCACCATGGCGCGAATTCGCGTTTCGAATTTTAGGTTTCGAAATTCGCGTGTAAATGTAAAGTGCTCAATTTGGAACGATTGAATCGCTTTGGTGGGAATAATTGGTTACGCGCACGTTTAAATTAACAATTTGACCATAATTTTCAATGCCTCGTCGGATGGTCGGATTGTGACCGCTATTGTTTTCAGGTTAAGCTATGTATATATTCCTCTACATATGCATACATAATTCACAATAGTTCGAAAAGTCAGTTTGTAGTTGTGTCGAATAGGCAGAACTCGACATGAATTTACGACAAAATGAACACACGTTTCCGTGTAATTTTAACTGCAGAATACGTGAATCTATTGTTTGATTTGTAATGATTTGTGTTTTCGACAATTACTTAGTATATTATTATTTTTGTACAGATTTGATCAAAATGTGCGATTATACGACGTGTATTTGGGTTGTGCCCTGCTAGGGGCTAGTGTTTATTTTTAATCAAGAGAACAAACACTACATCGTTCAAATTTGATAAATTCCTATCGAAATAGTCGATTAATTAACTGAATACACGTAACCAGATGACGCATATTGTTAAATTAACATTTGATGCATGCAGACTTAATTACCATACGCAATAATAATAAAGGGTTAAATATAGATTTGGCAGTTCTGCATTGAAATTTACGAAGAAAAGTAATCAAATTATTAAATAATTTTCCGAGGATCAGTAATTTCTATTATTTGACTTTTTAAATATCTTTTAAAAATAATATTCTGAAAATATTATATTTTGTAGTACTTACATTAAGTGTTCTACGTCTTTGACAAAGTTTATAAAATGACACTTACTATAAATTTGTTGTGCTTTGTAAAAGTCGGTACCTCGTTCCTCTTGCTTTTATTTAAAAGTATCCTAGTTTCATATTTCATTAAACTGATATAATTTTTTATAAAATAATAATTAAATTAATATAAAAAGAAATTTGATCAAAAAATTCTATGGTGAAATTCCAATAAATTCAAAATATTTAAATCGAGTATTCAAAAAAAAAAGCGCTCTCAAGACCGTAGTTTCACCCGAGGGTGAATTATCAACAAAAAATCCCTAATAAACGACGAGACTTAATCGATCCCAGTATCGGCTTTTGCGGAAAAAGTCCCGTCGAAATGCGAAGCACGGCACTCTCTCGAGGGAATTAATTAATAACGAGTTTCAAGAATACCTGATCGCGTCCTAAAGGGTATTCCATCAAAAACTCGACGCCGACGTTAATTTTAAATTACCCGACAGACGATAGCAGAAAAAATCAAAGCCTGGAATTTCAAGCGTTTCGCTGCATCCCAGATTCCCGAAATCCGAAAACTGCCGTCGAGATTTTTCGAAAAGCCGTTTTCTGAAAACGTTCCCTTTTATGCGGTGCGAAGTAGCTCTAGTGTCGGTGAAATTTTCATTCGGAACAGATAAAGAAGCACATATGCGACATAAGCTTTTTCGTATTTTTTCTCCACCGCCTCAGTATCGATAAAAACGCTTCTCAATCTCGTCGCTGGATCTAGTGAAGGACTTTCATATGTTAATCTGGGGACGCCAAAGAAAATGCTCGCTGGAGCTAGTGTTGGATTTCCCACGGAGATTATTAGCCTCCTCCCTCGCATAGTTCGAGATTCTTTTCTTTTTCTCGGTTCTTGTAACTCATTACATATTCGCAACTAAAAGGTCTCGCTCGGAACGGGACCTTTCTATCTGTATGTTGTATTTTCTTTCGTGCTCTTGTTTCGCCTTTTTATTAGGATGTTTGGAAATTCGATAAGAGTAGTATTATTAGAACATAACACATTGATACAAGAAATATAGAAAATCGTAGTAAATATATTTTGATTTTTTTTTAATGAAATCATAGTGGATTTTTACCAATAATCAATAATAGTTTTATAAAGTTGTCAGACCTTACAAAATATTATCGTTTTTACGACGTAGAAGATATCGTAATGTTTTATTAGTTGCATTTTGGCTTGATGACATGATTTTAAAAAACCTTTTGGGAACATAAGCCATTACATATCTCAAGATCAACAACAGGATATTTTCATATTGCGGAAAACAATTGCGAAATATGCATAGGGGTAAAATGTGTGTGTGTAAACCGATTTGGCGAGCGATCGCCGCAACTAATTCGATTGAAGCTATACGGATACGTAAAATTTATTCGAACGGAAAATGTGGTGGAGTTTAGCATTGATTCGATTTAGAAATTTATCGCATCGACGGTCAATTGATGCAGTATTGGATTTTTCGGACACAAATAGTTTTTCTTTACATTTTTGTATTCCTATTCAAATATTTATTTGAAAAACAAAATATTATATTTTGAACAAACATCGAATAGATTATAAATTAAATAACTAACATTTTAGTTTCGATTAAATCTATTATTAAAATGGAAATTTCGTGAAAATTTAATGGTTTATATTTTTATACCTCTTTAACTTATTTGAAAAAATAATTTTTTAATATAAATTTTCATCAAAGCATTGAAAATAGAACGATAGAGACCGGTGCGGAAATTGACGCCCATCACGCTGAAAAACGGTCCAAATCGAACCATTTTTTCCAACGTGAAATTTAAAAAAATTCTACAGACCACTGAAGGTGGGCGTTTGATAAATCGGTTTGAAAATTTCCAGGTTGCGAACGTATTTCAGCATTAGCGTGTGAAATATCGCGATAACGACACCAAGTACTTAAGTATAATATTACAGGTAACCCCTGACTTACGACAAATTTGAATTTAAAAAAAGGTATCTAAATAAATCCAAATAACAAAAATTTCAGAGAATTAATCAAAATGGAACTGCGTCGTGAGTGAAAAACTCCGTGCATACTAAATTATGATAAAATTAGTACTCACGTATGGAAACTTCGCGGCTGGATGTTAAATTTAAATTAAGGTATATATTTTTAAGTGGCTCGAAGGGTGTCCATAATGAAAAATAATCGTGGCGTTTACACGTGGGACCCGGTAGACGAAATTAGGGCAAATTCCAAAAGACAAACAGCCGAAGATTAAAACCGGGGATAAACCTCGTCGCCGTAATCTGTCTGTTTATGTGTGTGTTAGTGTTTATATTACCATTGTTTTGCGATGTTTATAGTTATGTTGTGGAAATGGTAAATTACGCGATTACTTCTCGTTGAGACATCGTACGTGAAAATTAAACCGTTAAATAATATAAAGCGGATAATAAACAGATCCATATGGTTAAGTACCATTAAAAACCTATTAATTCACACCACATTCAAGTCTAATAATCGCACCCAAAAACACTAAAAGAATGATATAACTGAAAAAAAAATATACGACCAATAAATTATATCGCAGATATATGAACCGAACAGAAGTTTCCATCCCTCAAATAGAGAGAAAGATATCCATAAATCGGCATAAGTGTTTTCTCACCAGGGCTTTTCCTCGTTTAATTCTGGACTGACGTTAACGGACACAACGAAACAACCCTCAAGTCGAGCTAGAAACCCTTAGAAAGGACTCCGATCGAGTTTACGATGTTGACACACCCCGAGATTATCCATTATTATTTTTTTCCTGGTTCCCTTCGAAGCCCTTACAGGATTGTCCGACCGAAAGCGCTCGAGCGTACGCGTTTTCTTACATATAAGGAACATGGGACCAAAATATACAATTTTCATCATAAATTAAAATTTATTTTTTATTTAAAATCATCTCTTAACAAAAATGAACTTTTCAAACAACAAACGATCGTATTCATCTACTAAACATGTAATTAATCGCTTAGCTCACGTTCTAAAAAATGAAACATGAGATAAATAATTTCATAAGGTCACCATAACCAACAACCACAATCCAACATATAAAACGAACACGTATATCTTAGAAGCGAAATAGTTTTCCCACAGTTTCCCTCAATAAATCGCGCGGGCGGAGATTGCGAGTTTCGATTCTACGCCCCTCATACAATATCGCGTATTATATTATGGCCGTGCGCGATAAGGGTTCCGCGCCGAGGGTGGAGGTTCTTTCAGCCCTTAAAAAGTGAAAGCGATACGGCTGACATCTGCTTAACACGTGAAACATTGCTGGGGCACGCGAATAGATTCGAGATAAATCTCCCGAACGGCCGGTGCGCAGTAGTTGCCCGAGGATTCGCATATAAGGCTTTCGCATGTGTATATATTATGTTGTATTGCGGTCGAAAATTAATTTTTTATTTTGTTTTTACGAAATTTAACGATTCAAATATATAGTCAAAGATCATGTGCAGTACTAACTCTATTATCCGAATTTATAAGTATTTTTTTAATGGCGGATTTTACGATTTTTTCACATAACACGCGTCCAAAAGTTTTCAAGCATGTAACGAAATTGTAATGACTTATGATTAACTCAACTATGAGGTGATCAAACTAAAACCTAACAGGATTTTTTTTTTTGAGTTAATGTACTTCTTACTTCTCATAAGTAGAATTACAAATTATGAATTCATTAATTTTCATCTTATAAACAGATATACATATATACTACCACGATGATTTTATATTGCGTTCACAAATTTTACTAGTATCAAATAACCACAAATAGTGAAAATAAATAGACTCTAAATACGTTTAAAAAATACTTAAAGGTTGTGTTTATATATATGCACACCAAAAATTTCTATAAATAATTGAATTCAATTTCTAATAATTTCATAATTTTTATTTGATTTTTTTTTCGTGATTCGATTACCCAAATTTTTCTCTGTCTGTACCATCTTAATTCCCGTTTATTCCGAATAATTGAGGTATTAATGTATATTTATTCTTAATCATACACTTTCGTAGCCAATGACCCGTATACGTGTCACGATAATTTTATATTTAAAATTTCTGTGTGTGTGTGTGTGTGTGTCATTGGCTATCTTCGAAAAAATTTTTCATGACACGTATACGGCCATCGGTCACGAAAGTGTTGAGATTTCCTATATCGAACATATTATATTATATTGTATAATAAATGAAAGCTTGTTCGAATACCTATAAATAGATTATAAAAGCCAATAATGCTTCATTAAAATTTATATTCATAATATATTTCCGATCCATCTTTATATAAAGAGCACATCATCGATCTCAGTATAAAGTGGTACGCGAACAACCACTCGAAGGATAAAGAAGACTAGGGGGTACGGGCGCCCATAAAAGTGCTATTCGGACGCGCTTGTTTGATTTTCCCTTTCTGATTTTTCCCTACCGAATTATGCGCATACTGTAGAATCTTCTAGAACTGCGAGCCGTAATACTGCAATTATAGTTTGGAAGTTTTGTTTCTGCGGAGTCGGAATGGCGTTGTCGACGCGATTAAACTTGCGCGCGTGTAATGTGAAGGAACGCGTGTGTCCCTCCTACTAATAACGCTCGCAAAAACAAGGCTTAAAGGGATAGGGACTTAATATTATCAAGTGTTTGCTTTGTTGTTTGTATAATGAATGTTGTAAAGGTTGCGTGAATTTATAACGCGCCAGCTAGCGTTGTGTTGCGGGAGCAATATCGCGCGAAAGCGTTACGTATTAATGGGGCTGTTTTGAATATGAACGTTTGAAAAAAAATTTGAGATATTTGAGGATTATCTCGAGTTGCGTGATTGTTTATTTATCTTTGTTATTTCGGTTAATTTTTAGTATTTAATTTATGAAAGTTTTGAAAATACTCGGAAAATTCAATCACAATAAGATTAATACAGTGAAAATGTATCAGTGACACCATCAATATTGATAATCATATTCGAAGTATTTTAATACATATTAAAAGTACACACAAATATTTGCAATCTTGGATCGTAGCCAAGAAAATTGCATTAGAAACGAGCGGATAGACAGCAAACAGCATACAAAATATTCTGCGGAAAGACGCAAAAAGGTCGCAACAATTAAATTTGCAAAGTGCGGCGAACGCTAATTATATTATTTGCGGTGACGTCGAGACAATGAATTCGCGAAAAGTCCAAATTAGCAATTATGCAACGCGAAACTTTTGCTTTATGCACTACCACTCAATTACCGGAGTTGCACCCTATCACAAAATATATAATAATACATGAATACAACATACGGAGATATTTTAAAAGGGTTATAGTATCAAAACTAACATTTTTTAATAAATAAATTTGGAAAAAACAATCACACATTCAAGTTACATAAATGAAACTTTTATGAATTAATTAACGATAAAAATATGTAAAAATATATCATCAAAATATCTCATCTATCATAAATCAATTTATATCGAAAGAAAATGAACAGTAAAATATGACAACTGATAACAAAGATTTTTTTATATTGATTTTAAATAAATATTGAGTATTTTGGTAGTGCACCCCGTAAAATATAATATTGTATAAACACGAGCAGATATTATACAAAACTCGAATGAATATAAAGCAGACGCATCCCGACTCCGGGGGGCTGGTCTTAATTTGCAATTTGCTGAATTCTCCCTCGTCGTCCAGTTCTTGGGAACGTGTCCAGAGCGAACCAGAGGTGTGAAATATATTTGTCTATTTAGTTATTTATTCATACGGTGCGGGTCAGTTACTCAGTGGCCGATTCTTCCACGAAAGTCGTTCTTTATTCTGAGGAAAAGGGTGTAAATATAGGAACGTTTAAAATTGCCTCTGGGAGTTTTTGACCTTTGAAGTTTTCAGTGGGTCTAAGTTTAATTTATTTTCTATATTTACATGCCTTTAATACAAAATTATGCTATAATTTCAACAGCAATTAAACTTCAATTTCTGAATATAATAAATCAAGCATTTTTCGGAAACAATTGGGAAACAGATTCGGGACATTAAGTTCATGTATCCAGGCAATTTTTCAACTTGAAAAAAAAGCGAATGTTTCGATGGCCGTCATGGGCATTCGAATTTGCACATCCGATCGCCAATAAGCTTAATAGTCGTACGGGGGGTTGGGTCCGAACGAGGCGGTCATACGTTCGCCATAGATTTCGGCAATAAAACTCCATAATAAAGAGCGTGCGGTATTCAGAAGCGCAAAATGGCCGCCTGCCGCGTTCGGCAGATGGCCGCCGTAAAAACGGTCGTATTCGGCGATAACGGTTGAAATGGCCGCCGTGGAAACGTGCAATTCATACGGCGAAACTATCGAAATTGAGCATAAACACAGGCACAACAGAATCGATACCCACTTTTATAATCCCTTTGTTCGCCATATGACATTTTTTAAAACATAATTTTTGTAACGGGCGAAAATAATGTTCGCATGTTATGGTATTATTAGAGCCATCTATCGATCACATATAACACACACATTCTTCCTTCTTCTTTAATTTAGTTTTATATCCTGCGATCAGAAAGCATTATATCGAGTGTTTTTTCATTAAATATACTTTTTTTTAATTTCGACTTGGCCATATGGGAATATGGTGCGAAAGATCGTTGCGTTAGAACGTTTCGGTCGTAAAAAAATGTGCTACGCGGTCATCGCGGCGGACTAATGGCCGGCAGATGTCCACTTTAACGGTAGACGCACCTGCGTCTACCAAAATTTTATATCTACAAGAGAATCGACCCGTCAACGTGCGAGGAAGTGTGCTCCGGAATGGGCGAAGAGAAGGCTCTATGGGAGAAACTACCGTCGTTATGTCGGGAGTCAACTTTGAGTTTATGTCTGGAAACGACTGCTACTGCGTGCTTCGCGCAAAATGAAAAAAAAAGAAGAATATATAATTCTGAGCGTGGAAGCGATGTTGAATGGCCGCGTAAAATGTAATATGCGTATGTGGAGAGTGTTCAGAGTGCTTTGTTAAAAATTTAAGCAAAACGCTTCTAAGAAAGTCGGATGATATGCGGTTAATGCGGCGGTTGAGCACAGTCAAATTGGATCAACTTTTTTTATTCGGTGATTCGAAAATTTCCGAAATAAACATTTCAGAAGCGAAAACTCAAACCAAAAAACATGTAACACTCAAAAGCACCCACACATATGACGTACAACTCGCACGATTCCAATACGCGGAATTATTCAAACGAAACTTTCCTCGTTAGAGGTCCTTTTTTTGGCGGCTCTCGTTTGCGGCGATAATTGTGTTGTAAATTCCGAATAACGCTGGCCCCCGGAATGTATGGTAGGCTTATCCTTTTTGGATCACGTTCTGCGGTCGTGTCCCGTTTTCCCCGAGGAATCTTTACCGCTTAGTTTAGGACCCTCTGGTCACGGGCTATCCTGTTTCTGTAATCATTTCGTGCTTTTAAAAGTTTCGCGGTTGAACGACCTCACTCCCCGTACGAACGTCACGTATTATTTTCGTCGGCAAGAATTCCGCTTATCTTTCATGCCCCCGGAAAAAAATTTAAATGCTTCACGTTGGAATTATTAAACTTATTATTTCAGAACACAGAAATATTTTGTACAAAAATTCTTTAAAAAATTTTATAAATACATTTTTCGAGTTTTTACCGAAAATTTCGAATATTTCTATAAAAAAAAACGTGTAAAAATAAAAATAAAATCATTTTTCATTGAATTATAATATTTTATAAAAATCAATGATATATCGAGTCATTTCGAAATATTTTCCGAAACGACACCGAACATCGGCTCCCTGTTAACTGGTAATCCGACTCGTCCGCGCTTTACGACGCACCGAACGGTTTACGTCCGTCGTTTTCTTACCGCGCACCATCCGACGATAAAACCAAGAAAGACCAACGAAAACACACACTGGTCCTCAAAAAAAAAAAAGATAAAAATGCGCACTACACTTGCGGGTCATCCGCGGAAAATTCGCTCTGGACCGCGGGGATCGCGGCCGCTCTTTTTATTATTAACATGAGCCCGAAGAACTACTGGCAACTAGGTTTTTAAGTTCGGGTCCGGGCTTTTATTATGCATGAGCCGGATGGGTTAGGGGTTGCGTACACGCGAGTTATCAAAATTTTACGAGTCGAACGAAAAAAGAGCTCAGCCTGCTTAGACAATGAATCGTTTTTACGAGAGTGCCGCGATAAAACGGGACCCGGCTTAAAATCGGCCACGATACGAGCGAATTTGATTTTTATACGCGAAACATCTTTGCCGCTGGGCATCAAACTTTTATTGGGAGTAAATCAGGGTATGGGCCTGATTTCGTATTTGCTGATTTGTTAAGTCTGGAAATATTTAAGATTATTCGCGGTGAGTTATTCGTGTTTCGTATCGATCGTAGATTTTATGGTGTATGAAGTCATGGTAGTGAAGCGGATGGACAGTTTATGTTCGGGATTGGTTGTAAAGCGTATGGACGATTCATCTCACATATTACCCTCATCAGTTATCAGTTATCAGCTCACATACCAGTTTCGAATCTGATTTATAGCATTATATTTCGAGTAAAATAGAGTTATTATTATAATTTGCTCACCATTTGTTTTGTCATGTACAATACTTTATTTTGTACTATGATATTATTTATCTCTAAAATATAATATGACATAATAAACTTTCTACGAAATTCCAGCAACCTCAATCAAATTTTTGTATAAAATTTCAGGGAAAATCTTTGTGAAGATTATAAATCAAAAACTCATTTTCGCAACTGAAAGTAATTAAGACATATTAAACATTGACGTCTGGGGAACGCACGCATAAAATAACATAATTACTGAACCCGTACAAATTAAACTCCAGCTTTGATCGAGACATAATACAAACGAAACAAATCGCTATAAATGTAGATTGGCATTAATACGAAAAAAAAAACATTTTTGAGCAAATAAATCGTTGATTGTGCGTTCGAGAAACGTTTGCGCGCTTGCACAAAGCGAACTGTTAACTCTTATTAAATTGTCCGGGAAAAAAAAAGACGGGAATACGCGGGAGAATTTTTTAAATTATAAAATTCAATTTGCCGTTCTATTATTTTTTTTGACATTCAAAGCTACGTTTCGAGACGAAATTTCGGTTTTTGTCCGCTCTTTTCTTTGTATTTTTTTTTGAGGGGGAGATGTATTAAAAAAAGGAACAGATTAAATGTAAGCAAATATTTATTCGCTTGGAATTGAAGACAATGAGCGCTCTTTCGTATTTCGGGAAAATCCATCCAAATTTTTTTTACAAATGCGTCTTTATAAGAAAATATTTTCAATATAAATTTTTGAGTATATTAACTCATCGATTACATAATTCTTATTATGGAACCTCGTTAAATCTCGGCTACATAACGAGATTATTTGTATGCTTAGCAACTGATCACAAATTAATTTTGATTTATAACAAAACATGAAAATGAAAACATAATTAAACATTTTCATTGTATCAACATATTATATAAGAACGATCATTCAAGCATCACTACATCATAGTGTGCGACGCAACATAATAACGGCGCCCCATAAAATCCGTGATTGTTTAACTTTTCCACATCACAACTTCGCAAAAGTTACTTTATACAAACACACGTATCCCACAAGTATACAGCATACAATATTTATACAGTGCGACATTCACACAAGTGTGATACATTCAGTTTTCATGTAAGAGCGGTGGTTTGCGTGGCGCGGACTCGCCATTAAGTCCAATTTATGGAATCGCATCACGAACGCGGGGCCGAGAAAAAAATTCGGTATACACACAATAAACTAAGCTTATCGTACATTTTAATAAAAAGGGCCGAAGGGAAACTTTGCCCCGGAAAATAAAGTCATATTATCGTGCGTTGGCCGTAGAACTGGGCCGAAGAGAGCACTACGGGACCGTTTCGGATTAGATCAATTTGAACTAAGTGCTCGACTAGTGATATAAACTTTTGTCGTTTCGCAACTTTGACGAAATCGCATCGATTCACCCGAGGAAAAAGACAAACGATGAAAAAACAGCCGAGTAAACTGTGAACGTTTATAATGTAAACGTTATAATATTATATAATATATAAGGAAAATGTTTGCAACGCGAAAGTTTGCCATTTTTTTTGTGTTTACAGACAAATGAGGAAGATCAATAGTACGTTTTACAAGGTAAACTCTATATTGAAAACTATAGATTCAAAAGTGAATAATAGTCTATATTTAAAATCTCAATTGAATAATCGAAACAAAAACACTTTTTCACAAACAATCCATTGAGATGACGTATATTTCCTACTGTAAATAGTATCGTTTATTTTTCAAACATTTTCATTTACGTACAGGAGAGTTTTACGCGACAGTCGCTAAATTTTCATTTCATCACCAGTTTAAAACATTTCTGATGGAATCAAAACAGGCACATTGCGAAAAACAAAAACAAGCTCGAGGTAAGAACAATAAACAAGCTTTCGATTGCGTATGACGTGAACGTGTATCCGCTTTATGGAAATATAATATACACGATAAATAAATTGTTTTCCATACTGCATGTCCGGATAATTCATTAATTTTCACTTCACGATTCCAAACTAGGTACTTCGAAGTTGTGTAAGGATTTAATTATTTCACTAAACTATAACTTAGAATTATGTGTATTTTTGAAAAGACAACAACTAAAATTATTCTGATCTATGGATTTCGGTATTCCGGAGTCACTACACAAAAGAGAAAACCTACAGAAATAAATAATTGTATATAAAATGCAACACGTTTCAGCCCAAATATCGATCAGGCCAATACTCGCGAGTGCTATAAAAAGCATTCTAAAGTTGAATGACAAGGCACAAGAGTAACGTTAACGAGATCGTACGGGCGTAACAAAGACGTCAATTTTCGGTTGCATCGGTTCAAAGAGTGGTACAGTAGGCGTATTTTTAGAACAAAGACGATATAAACGCCATAAAGGATGTTATATAAAGTGGACTGGCTACTGTATATTGAAATTTATATTCAATCGTAGCCTTATAAATTAATACGTTTATTATTTGTTTGGTCCAAATATAATAGTTAAAATAAATATTGTGAGATTTATTTCACTATTACTCTTTAGCCTTTTCAAAAAAATAATAAGATGATAATGAAAAAAAAACTAATGTTCTCATTTATTCAAGTTATTAGAGCCATTAACTTTTTTTTTGAAAGAAAAATTTCATAAATTCGTGAACATACGATTTACTGATATAATTTCATATGAGCTTTTATACACGTAATAAAAATGATAGCCATTTTCTCTGCTCAATTAACAAAACCTACGATTGTAATTTAATAATAAAAAAACATTCAAATTATATTTTTCAAAACCTTTCAAATGAACAGAATATATGAATACCGGAAATAAAAATGGACTTAAGTGCCAAAAAATCCAAAATCGGTATTATGTCAGAATATATTTTAAAATATGGTCAAAGTCTCCAAAATCAGTTTTAAATAAAATATTATAATACCATCAACACCGAACTTGTATCGGTTGTATGCGCCACTATGGGAATTTCTTGACAAAAACCGTTGTATTTCCAGTTTTCAGATAACGAACAACTTATAACAATACCATTCATTAGAAAATTGACGAAAACGTCTACGCCGAAAACATAATAGGATAGTGACCCGAACACGGCAACTATGCCCCAACATCAAATAACAAAGACATAAATAATATAAAACAAGGGTTAAAAGTGTTGACTGACCTGTGCTAGCTATTCTGGTGCCTCCCTTAGGCTGGAATCCCACACCCTGCGAGTTGCTGAGCGATGTGAAGCTGTAGTAGGCCATGAATTGGGAGCGGGCAGTCTTCTCGGTGACCCTGAATATTAACGGGGAAAGCAGAAACACTCATAAATTATTTATGTCTACGGTTTGCGTGCTAATTAATACTGTATATAAATTTATTAGGAGGTTCTTTCAGGCGAGGGCGGGGAGGCGCCGCGCGCTGATGACACAATGACTCTCGGAGTCTTAACGCGTCGATGATTCCGGAACTTTGTCGGGATGGTTCGTAATTAGGCTTTCGGGGAATTCGCGCGTTATAAAAAATGTATGAAAGAAGTGGGGTTTTTTGGCGAAAATGAGATGTTTAAATAATATTATTTAAAAGTCAAATGAGTTGAGGGTTTAATCTTGTTGAACGTTGCAGATCATTGAAATTAAGTGATGTGTTGTGTTGTCGATTTTTTATATGAAAAATGCTTGGATTTTTGATGATAAAGAAAAATTAAAAATGTTTTGGTTTAAAATAAATAATAATCATATGTTATTCCACGAAAATAATAATATCGATAATTTTATTGAGATTAATTATTGACACAAAATGAGAATCACTGCCGTATAAAAAGAATACGTACGAATATTTAATGCGGGTTGTTTCCGAGAGCGGTCCAACTTTCGAATTATTCCGCAGGCGAGTTTCGAATTTTTTCCTTTCCGTCTTCCTTGATACACTTTGGGCGAAGTTTTTCAATGCGAATTATTATCTTTTAATGAATTACGAAAAAAATTACATTAATAATGCTTAACGGGCCGCGGCCGCCGGTTTCAAAAGACTCACTTCCTCTGCTAGGTGATTAATGCATTAATTTAAGTATTCCGTACATATTTTCGTCGGGAAAAAGTTTTAAATTAATCTCGATGCGCCACCGCCGAATTATAATAATTGAATGAATTATTTATGTTGCGTTTTGCATGCCATGCGGTTTTTTAACGCTTTTTTTTAATAATACGACTCGAATCACATTCTTTGATTGTTAACTTTTGATGATAAATCATGATTTTAACGCAACACTAAGTCCGAGATAAATTTATTTTGTTTATAAATCACTCGGCGACATTTTTCGTGGAGGGCGACGATGTTTAACTGGTAAGGTCGCAGCTTTGTCTTGCGAATATCGTGAAATAAATTGAACGAATAAATCAATATTTCAACATTGCCGCGGCGAAAGTTTAACAAATACCTGCTCTTTTACGAAAATTTAATTAGATAAATATGTATACGATGCGTATTTATATTAGGCTGTCGTAAAATTTTCGCTGTATATATTTTGTTGTTTAGTATCGAAGTTATTATTTTTTTAAATCAATTAACTGTCAAAATAATTGAGGCCTTTTAATACATTTTCTGATAATTTTAAGCACTTGGAAACATTTTCTTTGATTCACTGAAATTAATTAAAATCACAATTTATAATCAATTTCCTTTATTACAAACTTATTTATCAAACTTGACCAATTCATCAACCATCAACAAAGTTTTCCAATACACAACAAATCAACATACACCACACAAAACGAAGTAGGTATATATCCCAAATAACACTGAAAACTTCCCTTTTTCCAAACCCATACGCACCAATACAACACCGAAACAACCATAATTAATTAACGACCCTCCATGGTAAAATCGGCACATACATATTGACGAAACTCGTCAAAGTTCCGAGACAGAGGGCCCGCTTCCTTCCTGTGTTTGCTCCAACAACAACAATGGCCCTTTGTTGCCCGGAGGACTTAATCTATCCCATTTATAAAGAGGCCGCGAACACGACTACATTCCAACGACGGAAAGAAAGCTTTTCAACGACCACGACGACGTCCAAGAGAGATAGAGGTCCACTTTTGTTCGCGGAAAAACGCCGGTACCTTTTCGCGTATTTATTTATATGCTTTGAATGTTCCGTGGCACTTTTGAGGTTATGGAGCGCATTCGTCACGAATGGGTAAACTCTTGATGGTCAAAGGTATATAGGTCAGATGGTGGGTTGAAAAATTTCGAAATGCATTGCAGTAGATTTCGATTCAAAAAAATGTTTTAATCTTCAATAATATTTCAAATTATTATTCAAAGTCAATTTTTTCACCGGAAATATTCCAATTATTCGATTGCATTTTGAAATACGAAGCGTATTCGTTATCGAATCAAAAATTGAACAAAATCACAATATAATAATCCCGCCATCGTAGAACAACTTCCAGCGACCACTATCAATCAAAAACCTCAAAGCGAACACAACGAAGACAAGAACACAAAAATCTGCATTCAAAAGATGCGATTTATAGTCGAGTTCGTAGACGCATCGGCGGCAATTACGCGCCCATTGTTTCGCGATAGTCGGCGAACCCTTTCAGTGCCTTTCTGCAAACAGTCGTCGCATAAATAGCGCGAAATTTTCGCATAAATAACTCTCTAGCCGCCCTTTGGCGAATGTTTGCCCCCGAGGAGATAATTCTTGACGTAAAACGTCTCCGTTGCTCTCCCCCTACGTACTGTCTTTCGAGCTTTCGCTTTCAGCTTTGTATACAACATTTAAAGGATGTATTATATTATCAAAGTAAACTCTTTTCAAAATTGTTCAATCTATAAATATATTGTTTTATATTAAAAGTAAGTTCATTGATTTTTTTTATATTGTATCAAACGCTCATAATTTCAAATAATAAAAATCCCCTTTATATAATAGCGGATTTCTGTGTGTGTGTGTTCGTCTGTTCAAATGACGCTCGCGATTTTGAAATGACACGTCGATACGATCATTTTTTTCGAATTAAAAAATCGCAGTCTCCCCCGGGATTTGAATCCGGTCCGTCCTGCTTGATAACTCAGTCTCAATACCCCGGCGCTAACGCTGCTTAAGTTCGTGTCTTTTTCGTTTTAATATATAGTATAAAATTATTAAAAATTATTTTAATATGGTCTTTGTGCGTATACACTTAACGTCTATAATATCATGCTTATGAAATAAAATGATAAAATGGTAGAAAACGTGAACGGGATATACGTATCTATTGATTTATGTAATAGGGAATAGCGTTTCTCCCTAACGTGTATGCAATACGGCATATATTCGTTCAAATTTGTGAAAAAAGTCTCCATTAGCTGCATGTTCGTTGAGAAGGTGTCTCTATTGACTTATTAAGCAGTGGAAAAAATATTTGAATCCCCTATATATAATCATAGATGACAGATGTCTGTGTTTGTTTGTATGTTGAGGCTCTCGACTTATCATTCTAATTTAGCCTGTATGCCCATTAAAATAACGGCTATAATCACTATTTATATCAACCTCGAACTCGAAAATCGTGAGCTCCAAATTTAGTCTTTATGGTCATTATAATAACGGCTACAATCTTATATCCTGGAGACATTTCACAAGGGCACGATTATAAAATATTTTTGCATAGATATATATAATTTTTGTTTTATTACGTAATAGTATGGTTATAAATTCACAGCCGATGTTATTAACATCGGGCCTATACACTAGTTAAAATATAATAGGCAAGATTTAATGAATAGTTCATATTTAGCAAATCACTCTCGACAGTAATTGTGACTTTTGATTCTTTACCCCAGTTATATTCGTTGGCGAAGACCCGCCGCCGTAAATATCGTTCCAGTTCGTCTTCGGAGCAATTTGGATAATGGCCGAAAGGGGAACCCCCATACACTTAAGCAGATTGTGATTTGAACGACACTAATGACGATGTTTATTGTGTCGATTTCGGTTCTGTGCGAAACGCACCGGAACCGCTTATGAAATGGCCCAATTTCGAGCCGGGAAGTTCACGTTGATCTTCGAGATCTGTAATGTATATAAATTTTGAGAGATTGTACAATTTCGGAATAAAAAATTACAGCAAAACTATTAATGTATTTATAATAGAAAATTTATTTGACTGTCCCTTATAGTGGACTGAATTCGAAAACTTTCATGGAATCCTATGTGGAGTGGATCGTAGTAGTTTGGCACACTCCTCTAGTTCAAAAACAAATTACATTCCAATACGTGATATATTATAATGCCTTGTACAGGCGAGTAGAGCATCGACAATAAGAAGGAAAAATCGACGTAGAAAACACACAGAATCCCGACATTCGAAAAGCCCATATTGCATGTCACAAACCGACGCCGACCATGATTTTTCAAATGCGACGCCAAAAATGAAAATCGAGATACAACAAAATCCAAACTTCCCTTTTCAATAGTGAAACCTCGCTGATATGAAAACAATATATTCATTTCGATACTTTCAAATATTTACCTCGAATAATTGAAAAGTTTAGAAAGAAGCGAATATTTTTTTATACACAGTCAGAAAAGTTCACTATGGTTCATAAATTCATTGAAAATTTCAAATTAACGATATGGCACCGTTCTTTGAAAGATCCCCGAAACGTACCGCGATATATTACATAAAACATCCATGGATCGGAAACGGGGGTCTGATGAAAAGTGACGGGTTCAAACAACGAAGCAATTTATCGGCGTTATGATGCGTCCGTAACGCAATTTCGTATAAGCAATTTGACCAGCCGGTCCTCGACGTTTCCAACTTTCTTGTATATTATATTTGCCCGACGACGTATACGCGATATTTTATTTATCGTGTACATATATGAACGTATGTGCGATGGAAATATGCTCCATCGCCGAAATATCTCGCCCGTACAGGAAATTCGGGATATGACGGAAGGCTTCGCGGGTCAAGTGGAAAGTGGACCCAATTTGACGTAAACGGACCAAAATTGATTTCGGACATGTGGAAACGTTTGCTAGATTGCCTAGCATCCGTCTGTTTACGCGAACGATCCCTTTTAACTGTTACTTCTTTTTTTTTATTCGGAGATATTTTCGGTTCCTGTATTCTAAGGTTTTGTGTTGAAAATATATCAATTTATTGAAAAAAAAAAATAAATCATAATAATAATAAAAAAATTACCGTTTTAATAATACGTTTCCCCAAGCTTAATAAATCTGTGACTCGAACAACTTTGTATACAAAGCGCAACTCGGTCGAACAATAATTACCCCTATTCCGTCGGCCAGAAATTAAACGAATGTACACATAAACATACACAACCCACCCATTGTTTTCTATATTTAATTTTCCGCGTTGATTCGGCGTTTCTAATTAGCGCTTTGATCCTCCGTCTTGTTTTCGGTACTCGCGCACAAAAACGAAACAATGAAAACTTAATACGTTGAAAATTGCCTATGGATAATGTATGGACGGGGGCGGATGTTAACAACAACAATAACACCAGTAGCCGCGATGGTTACATCCTCGAAATCCCGTGTAGGAAATCGCTCGACGGCTATTTAACGAAACCCAGCTTTCCCGGAGCATGCATACATTAAAACGAATTCTCTGGAAAAACTCGCCATACTGAAAACCCAGCAAATTCATAACGGTTTTGGTCTACATATTTGAAAAGTTTCATGATGTGAAGTAAATAATTTCATATTGCTAAAATATTTATATGCAGCTTTCATTCAATTTCTAAAAAAAAAATGACGGATTATATTTGATTCCGAACATTCAGAAAACTTCATAATTAATAAAAAAAAATTCCAATTAAATATACTAGATACTCTGGCGAACTCAAAATTTTATAAAAAATTTAAAATCCATTTCAAAATTTGATAAACAGAACCACCATGCTCTTACACACAAACGTTCAGTATCGGAAACTGTAATGGGGATCCGGAAAAGCGCCCGTGTGTGAACCGTTCCCTGGGGACAAGTTCCTTAAACTTGCGAAGTATTAATGACGTCGAGGTTTCATCCACAGGATGTGGAAGACCTCCGGTGCAAGTCCTTGGGGAGGATTACGGGGGCTGGTGGCCGACAGATTAACGTCACTCTTCTGGTTTCTGAGCCTCTATCAGTTCGGACGTAGTGTTTTTTTTACGTTGTAGGTGGGTCGATTGTTTTTGGGAGTTCAATTATAGTCGGTTGAGATAGCGATGGACATTTGTCAATTTTGTGTTTAAGGAATATTTTTTCATGATTGACATAATCAGGGTAATTTAGAGTAAAAATTCTGATGAGATTATCTATGGGTGTCATAAAAGTTTTAAATATGAAATTGATTTTTTAAAAGTAACTAAGTTATTTAATAAAAAATTTGATCGTAAAATATTTAAAAAAATATATTAAACTTCTATATCGATCCGAGTATTAAATTATCATTATAAATATTCAAACTTTTAACATATTATATTATACATTATTAACGAAAGTTCTACTTATTTTTCACAAAAACAGCAAGACTAAACGGATTCTTCTAAACTTTATCTAGTTTACAAAAGTAAAAATAGCTCGTTCTATATACAAACGCACACACTCAGAGCAAAAGCTCACCTTGTTAGGATGAGGTTCGTTGGGGGCCGAAACAAAGTTTTCCGTTAAAAATTATGTGCGGAACGCGGAAGATATATCGCCGTTAAGTGAAGCGCAAAGAACCCGTTCGAGTTTTGTTTGACTGGCTCTATCTAATTTGAACATAAACAAACACCTCTTTTCCTGCATACGTATGTACGAGGTCGTCGCACGTACCACGCAGTCTTCAAACAAAACTTTTTCTATCAGACGCAGTCTCGCCCGCCTATAGCCCGCGTGTTGTGCGATAGGTTTTTATACGTACGGGTCGTTTTCTTTGTGCTTTATGTATGTACATATGTCGCGGATGAATATTCGCGAATGTATAATACTATATTATTCGTTTCTGGTGCAGGGTAGTGCGACATGATCGAAAAGTTGCCCGGAAAATTGCGAGCTTTTTCGCCCGTCGAGAGTTCGGCGCGTCGCGTCACGACTCGCCTATTATAACTTTTTTTTAATAAAAAATGTAATGTGCAACGGCGTTTCTAAATGCTGGACGAGCATTTTCACTTTGAAATTTGCTTTCATTGTGTCATATGTTAAAATAGAATCGCTACATGGAAAATTCGAGTCGTTTTAATTAAAATTATATATCTAAAAATAAGTAAATTTATATCAAAAATTTTAAAATTAAATAAATACTCTAAACATCCCCTATATATAATAGCGGATTTCTGTCTGTTTGTATATGTCGATGACGTTCGCGACTTTAAAATGAATTTTCGAATTAAAAAATCGCAGTCGCTAGACCGGGATTCGAAGCCGGGTCGTTCTGAATGTCAATTGAACGATGAAACCTCGAAGTCAAACGCCGACTTGAGTTAATGTCATTTTTCTTTAAATATGAATTATAAAATTATTGACAATGATTCTAATATGGTCTTTATGCGTATGCACTTAACTTCTATAATATCATGCATTATAAATTAATTAATAATTAACAATTCACATCCGATCGGGCCTATATACTACACATGTATATAATCACCGATGACAGATAACAAAAGAACTATTTTGATTTTATTAATTGAATATTAAATATTCAAATCGGGTACACATTTCGGGTTCACACAATCGGGTTTT
>JAOXNN020000012.1:2452449-2466196 GCA_028571205.2 Hydropsyche betteni
TGTTGACCCTTTGTCTCGTGCGTGTGTGCTTTGTCCGCGCGCTCGTTCGTGTTGATCCTGTGTAATGTTCGGTTGTAGCGCTCGGGGATTGTTCGGCGTGCGTTGGGCGGATCGTTTGATTGTCGGATGGATCGTGTTGTATCCGATTGGTGTAATATAATATAATGTGAGATGTCTGTTTTCGTTTTAAGTGATGAATGGTGAATGTGGGTTGATTCGGTTATCGAGTTTCGCGTTTGTCTGGGATGTGAGTTTGTTTGAAATGTCGTGAGGGATGTTTGTATGGAATTTGTGTGATAGGGTGAAGACGGGATAATTGATGCATCGTTTAGTTCAGAAACGAAGTGACAAATATTAGTTGAGAAATGAAATCGTTGCTGAGTCGGATGATATTTAGATTGTGAAGTTCGTAGTTTCAATTTTAAAATGAAACGTAAATAAAATGTCATTAAAATATTTTTTAATACGAATTTAAACAGCTATTTAATTTGATTTATTTATCAAGTTGGCTTAATATATGTATTATATATGACGACTTTATTAATAAATATTTAAAATCACAATGAAAAACTAGCGCATTGAGACCAATTTCACTAATGAAAACTCACCAAAAAAAAAAAACCAGTCTAAACTATAAAAACAACTCGCCCGACTAAAAACTAATTTTAATTTTGGCAACTACACGAAAATGTTCATACGAACTTTTTGCACCGAAAATAAATTCAAAAACTACCCCGCCGAGGCCTCCTCCTCCCGCCAACCCCTCTCCAAAACAAACACAATTAACACCGCGCCCAAAAATCAACCCTTCACCCAACAATCCGACCTCGAACCGTCAAACATCCCATCGACGACCGACACGCACCTACCGCAACATCGACCACCCACCGCACCCACAGCTCCGCCCCGTGTCAGAATTTCGCGGAAGTCGACCGCTCCGATAATTTTCCAATACGTCTCGGTGCAAAATGAAAGCGGCCGTCGGCCATGAATAATTCATGCGAATTGTTGTACGCGAATTCCGTTTGATTGACGACGCCCGGGGCGCGGGGCAACTCGCGGCGATGGGGGCGGCGATGGGCGGCGATGGGGGTGGCGATGGGTGGTGGTCCTCGTCGATCTTGTCTGCCAAAAATGCCAGATTCGGAGTTCACTTTACAACATAATGACGGTGAACTTTGGCCGCTCCGGTGACTCGGCGTATGATTGAATATTAAATTTTCGACGGACCGATTCGAAGGGTTGTGATTGAAGGCTGTTGGGATTGATACTTGAGAATATTACAAATATACATACTCATGACACACACACACACACATATATATATATATATATATATATATCCCTTATCAATAAGAGGTTGGCTCTCGGATAAGGTATATAGCCTAGACCCCCAAAACCTTGATGAGAAAACCTTGTTCTGCAGTGGGCACAAAACGGGTCGACAATGATGATGATATATATATTTATATTTTGATCTAATTCTTTAACAATTTACCCTATAGTAATCATAGCTGAAAAATCTGCAGCGTGGAAAATCATCATTTAAATTAAAATTATAAAAAATATTATAAATTTCATCATTTACAAAAATAATACGAGTATAAATTAATATATTTAGTGACTGAAAAAAATATGACAAACATATTTATAGTCAAAAACTCGATTAAATACGGTAACGATCTTGCATGGCTATTTTTTCATCACGAGTAAAATAAAAAAAAATGAATCAAGTTTGTTGGATCTATTCAAAATTTCTGAATTAATGATGAACGCATTAATATCTTAAATATAGACGCATTGTATAATATAGAATCATTATGTGTGTTGCCATTGTTTCGAGTGAGCTTTGAGTACTGAAACGATTTAACGACAAAGATAATAATATATCTGCGATCTCGTTCGTAATTATTCTGTATCAAGTAAGATTTAGATAATTACATTTTGGTAGAATTGGAAGTCTCAAATTTTAATTTAAGCTCATAGGAGCGTTTTACATTTATGTTTTCTCTTGCTTTTTCATACATAATATTTGAACAGGTAGTTATTCGTATAAATTTTCCGGTATCACGCACCGGAAAAGCGAATTTATAATTCACGACAAAGAAAAGGATTTCATCGAGGGAATTACATACAGATATAAATTACATTACTAATACAACTCTAATGTTCATATTTAATTTATTTTAAACGTCCACGTTTTGATATTTTTTAGTTATCGAATTAAAACTTTCAGTTCACGAATTTAGACAATAAAAAACAAAAAGTTAACAGCCATAACATAAATAATGAAATGGCTTTCATTTGAAAAACAAAAAAATCAGCTTAGTTTTTTTTTTCAGAATAAAAAACGCAATCAAAAATAATCCTTAATTAATACCAAAGTGGTAATGCAAAAAGCGACCGACCGTGAAAAATGGAAAGGGTGGCGAGAAAAATCATTATTAAGGGGGAGGTGTTGCGTCCGTCGGATGCTTTCGACGCGAAAATAAACACGCGAAATGAAGATGGCAAATAAAGAATAATAAAAAAAAGGAAATATAAATTATAAGCTTCATTAAAACGCCCTTTTCCGTTCCCGATGGGGGAAAAACGGCTATGTGTTCTGGGAATGTGCGAAAAAGCGGAACAAACGAGATACGAAACGCGATACGGACAAAAGCGAAACGTTTAGCATTAAATTATAAAATGTATGCGAAGTTTTTGTATTGATAAAGGTGAAGCTATTATTAGTTATTTTTGTGTAAAAAACAACTAAAATTGTTAGTTATTAGAGATAATTGCCTAAATGAGGTTAGAGCTATTATCATATCGAATTTCGAAAGGTATCTATCTATATATAAAAATGGATGTTTGTATATTTATTAGTTTGTTGCGGTATCATTCCAACATCGTTCGACCGATCGCCACAAAAATTGACATGTATATGTATTTTCTTGTGAAAAAGGTTTTAAGTATCATTAAAATAGGGTGACCATATTTTCCAGAACTCAAAACGGGACGGTCCTCAAAAATTAAATTAAAAAAATAATTTGATTTAAAACATAAGTACCGAGCAACGCCGGGCGCTACCGCTAGTATTATATAAAACACAATATGACCTCGTTTAGTTAATTAATTATGTATAATACGGATACTTTTCAATATAGTTTAAATAACATAAAATACATATACTCACTCGAAAATTAAATTTGTATCTCCGTGGTCAGAAAATAGAACTACTGGTGGAGCATATCGTTCATTTACTGCACATAGTTCTGTGGTGTCCATGCGCAGTGCACCCCTGATGCAACTGAAAATATAATCAAAATATAAAATACATAAATAAATATAACCATAAAATGACATTTAAATTTGTATAAATTACGCAGCACAACAGTTCCCCAAATCCTGAGCATACAATTAATAAACTTAATTTAAAGCACAAACTTCACAACGAATCGCTAAAAGTTAAGGAGCAAAAAAATCACGAAAATTTTCAAATAGACACTCTCTTTGCGACCGATCCAGTAGGCGTCGAATAAACATCGTAATGATTCAAAACTTTAAAATTATCGTTACGAAAAGTTAACGCGAACCACTCGAGAAAATTGCAAAACTTTTGTTTTCTCCCACTCGTCCGAGACCCGACACGAGAGAGGACCGAAAACAGCGAAAAGTAAAATAAAAAAAGCCAAAATTTCTAAATTTATTCGACGGAAAAATTGAAACGCTCCGCAGCGAAACATTTAAAGTCGATTTGTGTTAAGCATTTTTGTTTTGCTCGACGTCGGCGATCAACTTTCCGCCATTCTCCGCCCACACTTGCTCCGCCTCCTCTCCTGTTCGTGGCCCAAGTTGTGCAAACTTTTCGTTTTGTCATAGAAAATCAGATTCAATCCCTTCCGTTGGCCGTTATGTTTGTTTGTTTTGCTTCGCCGGCGCTAAGTGACGTTTATTTTGTTTGAACCGGAGATTCGGTAATTGAATTCGGCCGAGTTTCTGCCCTCAAAAACGGCTCCAAAATGCCTCGGAGGGTTTCCGCTCGGAAAAATTTATTTATAAAAAAATCGGAGAAAAAAAATACACGGAAACCCTTTCGCATACGCGTGCAGCGTTTGGAAATAGAAAATGGAGCGGATTCTTCGAAAAAAAAAGGATGTATATGAATAAAATAGAATGAAGTCCTGTTACCTGGTGCCGTTGTGATGTCCTGTGGCTAGCAACCTATAAAGTTGGATTTCGACCCTCTGTCCCGGAACGGGTTTCAGTCGATAAGAACATTGGACGGGTCCTTCCAAAGCAGGCGATTTTATCTGACCCGAAGTCCTGCCAGATTTGTTCTTGAGAGCTCTGGCGTCTATAGTCATGTTGCACACTGGAAATAAAGTCGAAGAAAACTGGCTTTATTCAACGTAGTCTAAGTTATCTCATAGTCCGAAAATATTTGGGATAGTGCCATTTTCCGAATATATACTTTCATAATACTCATCTAATAATTAAATAAATTATGTACATGTATATAATTTTTATAAAAATAAAATAAAATATGACAAGATCAATAGGTAGGATTCTACCGTAGGAGTGATTATATATTATAATTACAAGCAATCCAAAAAACATTATATACAATCACGTTTCCATACGAGTATAACCTTCGAAATTTTTTGTGTAAATACAACTTCAAGCATACTCTTGTATACCTTATGAATATAAAATAATGAAAAAGCATACTAAAAAACGACCAACGAACAAGAAATTATAACGCAATCCAAACATCACACACAACAAAACGAAAACAACTCCACGCCAAAACAAACATCAAAAATAATTTTGAAAAACCGACAACAGTACAAAATATAATTTCAATACGCCATAGAAATTCGTTTCGTGAGTACGTGAGAGTTTTGTCGGTAAGGGGTGGCGTACTTTGGGGGCGGCAACACAGTCGAGGGTCGCAGCCTTTTGGCTGCTAGTGGTGTTCCCGCAAAGAGCAGGTTGTCGAGTTGGACCACATATCAATTATGAACGTTAAAGGCTTTCCGAGACGAGATTGTATACAACGACGACGCAGTTGAAAAGTTTCTTCCGCCGGCGAACTTTCGCGGGGCTTTCGTACGTCGCCCGTCCATTGTCGACATTTGCGGGACTAAATATTATATTGTGTTATACGAGCTGAAATAGTTTGTTCGCTCATATGTGCTGTATGAAGCGTTTCGTATTTTAAAAATTCTGTGTTTGGTTCGGCTCCATTCATCGTATAAGTCGGTTGAATTCAATAGAGTATGATACAAATGAAACGTATCGTAGGCGAAAGTTTTCCTTGTATATGACATGTTTAGAATTTCATCGTATTTTCAAAGATACGATTGAGCGAAAATGTTATAAGTTCAAATTATACAATTTCACATTAAATTCACGAAGAAAAATTATGGACCATATTTCAAAACTCACATAGAATTACACCGCAAACGAAACGTAGCGAATTTGCATAATAAAGAGAACGCATTTCACAAAGCGCTTCTAATGCAAAAGCCATTATAGTCCACCGACTTAAATACATCAAGGCTAGATTCTCCCCGATGATAAATCGTACATGAAATCTGCACTCGTTTCGCGCAACAGTAGTCGCCGATAAAAGAGCATGTCCGACACGCGAAAATTTAGTCCGGTAATTGCGAAACGATTTCGTCTACACGTAAACTATTAATTAAGGTTTAACGCACCGTAGTTACGTGACCCGCGCGTATCACTCGCAACTTTATCACGGAGTTTAATTTCGCACGAGAACACACCTTTATCGGTAAATAATTGCCGGAATTTCCGTCAGAAATTTATTCAAAATTCGAATCGAAAACGCAAATTGACCGAAATTTATATTTATTTTGTTACGAATAACGAAATAACGAATCTCGGACCGAAACGAGATTGCTCCGTTTTGTCTATATAAATATTTGAAAGATCCAATTTTGAGTCGGGTCGGAGTTTCGCCCGACACAATCCCATTAAAAAACAATCGAATCGGCTAATGAAGAACGCATCCGAAGCGATTCGGATCGCCAAGAGACGGGTCAGAAGGAGTCGAAAAAGAGTTTGATAATTTAAAAAAGTGTGTACTTACTCAGAGATTCTAAAAAAGGGTCATTTAAACAATCAAACGATTGTTCGAGTGAGCTTAACCTTTGATGTACGTTTAAAATTAATTCCACTGAAGTTCATAATTGAATATACGACGAATATTATGTCATTTCAATATTAAATCTAAAAATAAATCTTATTAAAAGAGTTTCTGGAAAGCATATAGCCCTTTCCACTCGCGAGACTTTTAGGCAGTAGATATGCTGATGATCATTTTCCAAGGTTTTATCAACAATATTCGTTCAATTCAACGTAAAATATTTTTAGACAAACTTATAGAATCGGCATTATATTTCGTATTTTGTAATTGGTGTACCCATATAAAATTCTGAACTATAAAGTGATAGAGCCTTGGTGCACCCAGCGCACCAAACGAGAAAGGGATAAAGGCATTGTTTATTCATCATTTTATAATTTTCAAGTAATTAATTTATGCATTTCTTTGATCGCATCAATATTGAATCGTGCAAGAATAGAATCAAATAGATTGAGGGATGGGTCAGAATAATAAAATACCAATAGCCTCCTCCTTAACATTCTTCGGCTTTCTTTCTTAAAAGAACAAAAAAACGAGCTCTTCACCGACTTAATTAAAAATATCCACTTCTCATCCCCGATCTACCTTCCTCCTTCCAAATTTAGGCCCCTCCCCAAAAAACCCCTTCCTTTTTATTTTTATTTTATTCAGTATAATTCCAGGTTCGTTGGCCACTTTGCGTTTAATTTCGCGCGCCTCGTTCGGCTCTCTCGTCTTGTCGCGCACTTTATTTTTATTATTTTTGCCGCGAGTAAAACATCACATAAACATTAATTTCGCTTGACGCTAATTAAAATAAATATGCTGACGGTGGGGAGGAAGGCTTTCCGGGAATAAGGGGAGGGAGGGTTGAAAAAAATTTTCCGCTAGAAACCTCATCGGTGTTTTCAGTCAGTTGGCCGACCATAAAATTCAAAACGGTCGTCGCAAATTATTCATTTTGTTAAGTGAACGCAATTATTATAGCGGAAAAATGAGGATTTTTTCGGTCGCTGTTTAATACATCAAATTTTAATTTAGAATTTCTAAATAAAAATTATAAACAAAAACAATTATTTTCATATATAAAACGCGATAAAAATCGGTAATTTGTTATGTTTTCTTTACCGTATCGAAAATACCGTCTTCCTATCATTTAAATTTTAAAATAAAGATTTTTTTTTTAAATAAATTGATCAATTGTTGTTTAAAAATTATTGTAAACTAAACGAAATCATCAATAAATCTGCCGCCTCATAAAAACATTCACTTCATACAAACACTTTCAAAACCACCACCACCACCCCACCATAAAAACTCGATAACAACCCTCAACTCTACGGCCATCCCACAAAACACCGAAACTCGCAAATCTCCAATCCACGTATGATCTTCCGCAAAGTGCCAATAAACATTCAGCGCAAACGGCGCGGAGATTTGCCTTAACTACCTCAAACTAGACACCCTCGCCCCCATCATCCCCATCCCCTGTATGACATAGCATAGTTTCCACCCCCACACCGCCTTGCCTCGTTCGAATTTGAACGGTGTTCGGTTGCAAGCGGCGGGCGTTAAACTTGGCCAACTGCCGGCAATTTATTACCGCCATAATTACGCGCTAATTCGGAAATTGCGTTCGAATCCAGAACGCTGAATATGTGCATTATGTCGTACATTCTGTCTCGATTATTATTGCGTGTGTGCTTTTCGTTCGTGAGTGGTTGTTGCTTGACGTGTTCGGTTGGGATTGTGGTTTTGGGGGTGGAGAGGGTTTTGGGATTGAGTGAATCAATGTTTAGATAACTTTCGTGGTAACCGCAAGATTTTTGATTTCGGTTAGACTAGCTGATACGCACTGTTTTCGTTGATCGTAAAAGTTAAACTACATTCAGCATAGTTAATACTAGGTTGAGAAACTGGTATTAGCTTGATACTAATTTCCGAAGGAAGGTTTTATTATCTAGTTACTTTTAAATGAACACTGTATAGATAGACTATATCAAAACGTATATGTTTTTCTAATAAATTAAATAATTATTTATAAAATGTAATTAGCATTTCTTATCATACTGGAGTTTTCACACGAGAAAACATATTTGAATATGCATACAGAAATGCAAACTGAAAGTATTAATTTGCAAGTGAAGCACGAAAGAGCGAGCTCCGTAACGCTCCAGCTTTTCACCATAAACATTCAATAAAAATTTAATCAGTCGTATCACTTTGCATAAACGACATCGTCCAAGGCGATTTTCTAGAGCGAGATTTTCTTCGAACGTTGAAATTTGTTCTCGCACAACCGTATAGGAAAAACGGTTAACTTTTCACTACCAACTCGAAGTACTTCATTGAAGTTGAAGTGATTCAATCGCGAAACCTTTCAACAAATTCTCAAATAATATATTCATAAAATTTTAGATTTATTTAGAGATAAATTATTCATGTGTACTTTTCAAATGATAGGATTTCTATCATATGTTTTAAATGTAATATATGATTCAGTATGTTTCAAAATTTGTTAACTATAATCAGTATAAGTTATGAATAGACGCAATTTACTGATAGATATAGAATAATAGGATATAATTTTAATAGATTCGATAATATCAATAATGACGGATGTCTATGTGTCAACGTTTCCATATATTATATATCTCAATCAATTCTCTCTCATCCCATATTCATCGATATTATCGAATTATCATCATCATCATCATCAACCGTAAAAAGTCTGCTGCAAGATAAAGTCTAATAAAATGGTGTTGACAATCTTAGCGGTACATTATTACGTGTGTCCACCACGCTTTGATAAGGAAGAGGCAGGGAAAAGCCATCAGGGAAGGCTCTCAGGCCATTGGTATGTATGTGTGTCTACATGTCAGACTCCGATCACTGTCCAGTAAGAATATCGCAATGAAACAGACGAGGCAGAAAGTGAGCAGATTGTATCCTCGCTGTCCACTTTGAGATCACAATAACCATCAGTTTGACAGACGAGGCTTTACTATTGGATTATCATAAAAAAAATTAAACACTGATTTAAAAAATTAACATATTCTATAAAAATAATTAAAGTAATAAACTAATTCACCAACAAAACTTTTCAAGAACAAAAAAACTATACCGAAAAACCCAGAAATTCCTCGAAAATTGCCACCATCGCCCATTAACTAGTACTTCCTTCGCCCCCATTAACACGGACACATCGGCAAACACCAGAACCAGCACGGCGACTTTCATGACAGTCCGGCCAGAAATGCAGCCGGTTAATTACCGCCGGAGCTTATCTGGCGTTATATCATGTGTTCGTTGTGCGATAAAAGCATTAGCGCCTTTGGCGTGCAAAGCTTCGCCGCGGCCGCAGGATCGCTCGGCCCTAAAGCGATTAACCCGTTGAACGAACGGCTCTCTATGGCTAGTTCTGTCGGCATAAATTAATATGAGAAAGTGATATTTTGCAATCCAAGCACGATAAGAGGGTCGAGTGGATGGTTCTGATTCAATTCACCCGTTTATAGTTGCATCCGAACTTTTATATGAATCATATATTGAATTTGATGAGACGTAGTATAATATTATCGAAACATAAAGCTCGGTGATTTACAACTTTAGTCAGATTATGTCACTAAACTATTCAGGCCACTTTCTGTTTCCGACGATAAGATACTTATATGACGTAAACTTTAAATTATCATATGTTACACATCTGCATTAACGGTTTTCTAAATCCGCTTAGCGATCACATTAATCCTGAATAACTACTGTGGCTTGCACAAGACGTGAAGTAGCGCTGAAGATACGGCATGTGCCACTTTAAAGCGACCTGAAAAGGACCGCATGCAAGAGGTGATTTACGGATCATCCTGTAACTTTATCGTGTCTAATATGTGTATACTTATGTATGCGCTACGTAATTTTGAATATTTCAATGACCATATTAAATTTTCTGTAAACGGATTAAAACAAATTTAATTTAGATTTAGTTGAATTTAAAATACATTTTGATTAATCTTTGGATGAAGAATATTGTAAACATATTTGTATGAAAATATAATACATGGATATATTATATACACTCAGCTAAAATCTTTCTATCGATTTTAGATTGAAGCTTTCTATAACATGGAAGCTTTATTGAAACTTTGGATTTAGACCTGAGGAGTAAATCGTCTGTTGCGCGTTATCTGCAGGCGTTGTTCAGCGGTTACAATTTTATATAAAATGGATATAAATCTTTTGCAAGGGTATAAACTTGTCGTACAACAGAGTAAGCACTTGACGTACTTTCTCTCTAAGACTAGAATATATTGGATTTGCGACACAATGTTCTCATACAGCCGGCAAACAACGTTTAAAGCTGCAGAGTAAGCTAATATAAATATTATGAAAGCTCGCATGGCCGCTTCAAGAAATTTAAATATTTTCCGCACGCCAAGTTTTACAAGAATGTTTCAACGAAACACTGCTTAAAATTTAGTTTTAAAAATATTCAACGATGGATAAATGAAATATGAGTAGGACTTTAAAACAAAATTTATTTTCATATTAAGTCATAAAATAATATAAATAAAATCTTTATTTATTAATGTGTAAAATTATTATTTTTCAAGTTGTCTCAGCAAGATCGATAATAAAAAAACAAAGTTCTGAAGCGTTTACGAATAGAAAATTTTGTATCGTTTCGCAAAGCACGATCGCAGCAAAAATATATAATAATACTGCGAAAATTGCTCCGTCTGAAAAGAGGGAACTTTTTCATTTTCGTGAATATTTTCAGCCGAACGATCCCGAAATATCGCATAAAAAATTCGTATCAATATCGGGCGAACGATATTTCGAATTATGTATTCGACCGTTTGGAAATATTGAAGGCTTCGCATTCAGTTCAATTGAAAAATTGCACAACCTGTTGCAAAACGGGCTCGATCGTTTCGATTCAGTTATTTCCGTCCTTTGCTTTATTTTTCGCAAACGCATACACGTACTGCGAAATATAATACGGCAAAAAATTTAATATGGAAAAATACGCATACAAAAAATTCAAACCTGGAACAGTCCTAATACGAAATTGCGTATCCCGTTTTGATTAAACGCTTTGAAATATTTAGATAAATCTTGCTTTAAATTTTATCATACTGTTGAATACGAAATAACTACACAGTATCGTCTTTGAATAAAAGCTCATGGCTGATGCACTTTGTAATTATTGTATATAAAAATAGGACTCGTTTTCTTTCCAGCGTTTCGTTCTCTTTTGTACTTCTAATTGGTTTCAATTATGGAATAAGGGTGCAAAATAGTAGAAAATTAGAACTCACTGTTGGTACAGTGTGTTTCCAATCCACACTGAGCGCATCTTCCTGGGTTATCTTTGCCGCAGTGACATGCTCCTTCTTTGACGCAACACGCACAGTCTCTTCTTGAAGAATCCCAAGGACATGGACAACCTGAATCTGATTGTGTCCATAAGTCGATCAAACCTAGAAAACAAATCGAAAATATTTGATTCATTACAAAGCAATAAAACCATACGTCACGTTCAACTCATATTTCAGTTACTGAAGTATTTTTATAGGAAAGTCATGGACTTAAAAAATCTGCTTAGAAAAAAAAATTCTTCCATATAAATAACTGAAAATGTATTTCCGTTTAAATAGAATCATTAGAAATGCTCGAATCCTTTCAAATCTACGCCGTCTGCGAAACGGCAATAAAACCGACGAGCGATCAATAAACATCGAGCATCGACGTTCACGATCCAATCATTAAAATTTATAATCTCCAAAACATTTTCACGGTCACTTTGGCCACTCCCACTCGTACGGACACATCAAAAAGGCATTACCGACGAGAGAAAAGGGAACAAGGATAACGTATGTGAGTCGAAAAACATCGACTCCGTTTTATCATCGGCCATATTTTAGTGCTTTTCCGTCGACCAGATTCGCCGAGTTGACAGCCCTATTTTTAGTATCCATGATTGTTCCGCATCCGATATATATCGGAACTGAGTGAAAAAAGGACAATGCGTATATGTAGTGCTCTGCCATAAAAAGTGGTACTCGAAAATCGCGTACGGCCAAAATCTAAGACGAAAAATAATAAAAAGTGGAGGCGAACGGGAAAAAAACTGGCAGACAATTTTCTTGCCTGTTCGGTATATTCTATTACATTTTCTCATCACGTATGCGACTTTATGTCTTTCCCATTATTCTTTTATCTAAAAATTTCTGGAGGTTCTCTCCTTACCGCATTTATATTCTCTCCCCACCAATTTATGTATCTTTTTTCGGCTTTCTTTATTAGAAGCGCACCGATATATCGAAAGAGTAAATATTTCTTCTCCACGAGCCTATTCATTGTTATTATAATTAAATCTAGTATGATTGGAAGCAGGATTCGATGTGTGTTTCGGGTACGCGAATATATTTTTTCGTTATCGTCGAAATACAAGAATTTGCTTTGAGATTTATTTGTTCGATGGTCGCTTAGCGAATATATGAAGATTAATGGCATTTATTTACAGAAGAAAATTGCGTTACGTATTTCGTTGAATAATTCATGGCCCGTACGAAATTTTTACATAAAATGAATCATCTCTATAATGAAATTTGATCATTACGCAATGACGTTACTATGAAACGAAATTTAACGTGAAGTTATTAAAGGCCGTTTCAAACATCACTTTAATTATTCACATCAAATGTTTGTATTTATAACAGAACGTTATTATTAAGGAAAGTTCAATATTTATATTATGAAACACGGCGCCTCGTAAAAATCTACCCATAAAAAATATTTTAGCGGGAAAATTTCCCTTTTCATTTTCCTAAAGCGAAATTCTAAAGGAAAATTAAAGAAAACCAACTATTTATTGTTATTGAAAATAAACGAAGACTTTAATAACGAAAGCGTCAGAATTTTCAATATACACCGAAGAAAAATAACCCCGAATTTATCGAAAACTCAAGTTAAACAGCTTTTTATATTAATAACTAGTTGAACCCGGCAGCCGTTGTCCTGCCAGTCTGTATTATAATAGCTTGTAAATGATTAAATTGAATTATAGTAGTATTTTCAATGGTTAATTTCATTTTTAATTTTTATTTATATAAAAATAATTTAAATTAATACCGTATGAATTGCGTAACCAAGGCAACTAAATTTAATAACCGATAAAATTCGACTCTAAATAGTGATTTTTTTTTCATTTTAAAATAGCACCCGTTATCCTGGTGGCCCGTTGTTCCCGTTGTCTTCTTGAATAATATGACGTGTGTAGGAAAGTGGACCGATTCAAACACGCGTTCTGCACACACCGGTGTACCGATTGTAATTATTGTCACAATCAATACGCGACGCGGCGGTGTAATTTTCCATACAAAATTACTTTTATTATTTTTTTAGTTTTTCTTTAATAATTTCCCTATTATTTCTCTTTTTAGTTAAACCGAACAAAAGAAAAAATAAACATCCAAAGCGGTCAAACGCCTTTTAGGCCAGGCGCCCACAGGCGATTAGTCGCGGCGCGATTTATAATGGAACACATTGTTTTAGGTTGAAATGCGCCCATAAGGTTTATGGGCGCACTTCAACCCAATACAATGTATTCCA
>JAOXNN020000012.1:2466296-2480782 GCA_028571205.2 Hydropsyche betteni
GAAATGCGCCCATAAGGTTTATGGGCGCACTTCAACCCAATACAATGTATTCCACTATAAATCGCACCGCGACTAATCGCCTATGGGCGCCTGGCCTAAAGTTTCAGCGTTTCAAGATACGGCGATTCATTTTTATATATAAGGCCAGGCACCCACTGCGATTTGTAGTCGCGGCGATCGTTTAGTCGCGAAATTGGAACGCATTGTTTTAGGCTAAGTGCACCCATATACCAAATGGGCGCGATTCAACCTCAAACAACGCGTTCCATTTTCGCGACTAAACGATCGCCGCGACTACAAACCGCAGTGGGCGCCTGGCTTAAGAGAGAAAAGAAGATAAAACAACACTGCGAACGACTTGAATCGCACAAATCAAACAACCCATACTTTTCAAAACAAAAAAACTCAAAACTCACTACTGCCATCGACATAAATGGGCGTCCACGTGATCTGCGCCCCGACGGGCGACCAGGCCAGCAACGCCAGCAGCAGCCCTGGCCACATCATACTCCACCTTCCATCGTCTTCAGGAGACGACCTCTTCACTCACGACCGCATCGCTGACGACCTCGACACCAGAACAAGGCCAATCGCTCAGCGGAGTGTGGCGATTGGTTTCAGAGGCAGCCGGGGCATCGTTGTGTATTCAGTGGTGTTGTGTTGGCGGTTTCAGCATGGCTTTGTGTCTGTAATGAAATTAATCATTTCATGTGGATTAAGTTGTTAAGTTATATGAGGGGTTTGGTAGTAAATAGTGCTAAGCGACGTTTGTCACTTTTTGAGTTATCAAAAAAAAAATCAGTTTTCACAAAATAGTTTACATGCATTTAGATGCAAATAAAACTAAGAGAAACTCGACATAGTACTGTCGTCTTTTGAGAGAATGTAGAATTATTTATTAATTTCAATAGAAAAAGTACTTATTTTTGTAGTAAATAAAAAAAACCCAATTTTATAATTTTGGCGCTTAGCACTATTTACTGCCGAGCCATTCATATGATAATGTTTTTAGTGTTAAAATAAAATATTTGGTTAATTGTTAAATTTAATTTGTAGTATTTTGAACGATACAAGCTGGAAAAAAATCTGATCTCAAATAGAAATTAGTGAAAAAAAAATCTTTTACCGGAAATACACTTAATTTGTATAAATATGATACAAAGGTACAAAATTTTTACAAACGTGAAATTTCTTCAAGCGTTACTTTGGATTAACATGTATAAAATTAAATTGATTATTTTGGATATGACTGGATATTTTATCCATTATATCTGAATTATGTTATATTGAAGTTATAGTTCAAATGAAATAATATTGCGTTTCAGTGACATTAAGGATTCTAAAAATGTAGAATTTTTCAAGCTGCAAAAAAAATAAAAAAGCACGGACTTCATAGAATTCAACAAAATTCAAATAGACACAGAATTGATATTAAAAACGTGACCGTAAGTCAAATTCAAACACATACAACAAAAACGACTAAATGACACACTTTACACAAACATAACGTATCTTCGGAAAACAACTCGACCACGTACAGAACGTTAATCGTCGAAAACCTTCGATACGATCCACGCGACGAAAAGAAAACGCGAAAAACGTTTTCATAAGACTACACACACACACTCACACATACACCAATACTCGAACACACTCCAACACATAATACATACATGTGTGAACTCAAACACCGCGACAACAACACACAACGGCGCGAGGATGAAAAAAGAGAAAAACGGCTCGGAAAATCGGAAAAGTGGGGCCGGAAAAACGCGAGAAAGGAAACGCCGCGAATATTAAAGGGATTTCGGCGGCGATAGTGATTTTTCTTCGGAAAATGTGCGTATTCGCGAAACGTAAATATAGCGATCCGATTGCGAACGGCGAAACTAGTGTCGGGCGCGAAAGGGGAATTTTCATTTTTCACCATTGTCGCCGCCCGCGCGCGTTGTTGCGTTGTGGATATTGTTGTTGTTGTTGTATTGTCATCGTTGGGTTTTTGTTGTGTGAAAATTTGATTTGACGCAGACGTATGTAAATACGTTCCAATATACAGGGGGTTGTAAAAGGCGGGCGCATTGTGCGAGAACGTTCGTGAGATTTTCGCGTATATTGCTCGGAAGCGAAACGCTTGTCTCGGTCAAGGGCGACGCGACACGTGTTAGCACGTGGAAAATTCGATTTTTAAATAGTATTTATTTAGGAATAGAGGAAAAAGATTTCATTTCATACATTACCATCAATTAAAAAAATAATGACAGTAAATTCATTTTTTTAACTCAAAATGCTTCAATACCTATTATAGAATAATTAATTTGATGAAAATTGCATTTATAAAAAAAAATTAAAGAAGCTCAAATGTTTCTTACAAAAAAGTTACATGCATGATGGTTACTGAATATCTAAAGAATTTGAAAAAGTCACAACATTATTCATTTCAATGTTTTGTGTAATATTTTTTTAAAGATGATGAACAACCTTTGAAGATTAAGATTACTATGTATGATTTCTAGCAATAAGAAATACTTATTGAATTTTTCTATTCTAGTGAAAGATCGGCACCACTATATAAAATCGTCAGTATTTAAAGCGAAATCAATTAATAATGAGCGATAAAGGTCTATTTTTATTTAAATGTGTATATAATATCAACAATTAAACTGATGATTTTTGATGTGCCAAAAATCCCACAAAAACATATCAGCTACAATTGTATTCCCGATAATGTATTATTATGTGCGATATTTTTTGACTCTCAGTTATTGATCTGTTACTGGAATATAAAAACCCAATGAATTTTAGTTGTAGCTGAATGTAATATGTAGCCATTTTAATGTCCAAAATTTACCCCTCAATATGTAATTTTAAAACCCTTCAGTCTTTCGGTGGCCACTTTATATAATTACATTGATAAAAATTAAAATAATAATAAAGTTAATTTTTTTTCTGTACACATACGATAAAATATTTACTGTCATGTCAATATTTATTTATTTCCTAAACTCGTTTGACAAGTGGATAAAATACATCCAATCGAATCAAATCCCAAAATTAATACAAATGAAAAAATCCACATTCAGTACATCTCACATTGTGATCCTGTCCACTGACGCGTAGAAATTTCAAACAGAGTTTTCCCGGCGCGCGAGCGTTCTAGCGCCAATAATAAATATTTCATATGTGCTCCTCTTTTGGGTCAAAAAAGCCGGAAAGCGCTTGTCAGAAGCAAAGATGGACCTCTTTTCAGGGAACGGTACTCCGAAAAAGGCAAGGAATGAAAACGGTCGGAAAAGTGTACGAAATATGGGCGGAGAGTGGGCGGAAAACTCCGGAGCGACGAACCGGATCGCCGGGAAATTGCATTTTCAATAAGCTTTTGTACGAAGGCTTCTTCGGCGCCACACAAAACGCACTGCGAAACTTCAAAGAGGACCCTTTCGCTGTGAAAGCCTGCAAACGCGCTCTTCGTCTGGTGAAGGTTTCTGAAACTATGCTATGTGATGTGTGTTGCGATTTTTCTTTGACGTGCTGAAGTATTTTATTCGGATTTACTTTGAGCAATGTTTCGGTAATGAGTTTATATTATATTAAATTATGAAATTTGTACCTTGATTGTAATGAATTACCGATGATTCAGACGAGGTTTATTTTATTTTATAACCCATTTTATCAATACGTCTTTTTATTTTTAGAAAATAAATCTTATAAAAGTTCGTATTTTAATGTCTCACCCAATATAACTAACAATGATATTTTATAAATTAATCATCAATATTATATTTATTAGTTTCTCATGGATAAAATGCAATTAATGATGTCACAGAAAGACGCGCAATTAACGGATGGTTAGTAATTTATTAATTTTATATAAATTATTCTTCTTATTTATACTTCATGTTTTATACATATTGACAAAAACTCAACGCACGCAATTACACTATTGTCCAGTGCATGTATTACAAACAGCACTTTCAGTGGATTTTTTATTCAAAACAAGCACGTTATCAGCATTATAAAACGAGCACGTTTTCCAGACTACGACTGAAAGCGTAATTCGTCGACAAAGGAAAATCCACTGCACTCAAATCCGACAGTCGAAACATTATAATGGAACGAATTTCCGAAACGCACAAAATTAACATCCGACGACGACGGCCGATTAAATTACTCGTATCTGACGTGTGCAATTTTAAATGCATGGAATAATCAAACCACTTCGCAAAACACACCGCCGGTTATGCGAATAATGATAATAAACTCATATGTGTTCGCGGCACGTTCGTTAAAAAAAAATGCGAAATACAAACACGCGATCGAGTCTCGGGGTTGAATTTCATTACGAGGCAAACGAGCCCTCCTACGGCTGGGTCTATGTATAATACATGTGTATCGGGAAAATCGGCATTTTCATTCTGCGGAGCAGGTGATCTCATTAAAATGAAAAACGCGATTCGATATGGCGGCGCCGAAAAGCCTATCTTGCATAATAGGATTTTTTCGCATGATGCGTTATATAAATGGAGCGGATAAAGAGTCGCTCTCGCGGCTGGTTAGTTCTGGAAAACTTCTGTGGAGTCGTAGATAAGTTCGTAGCAGAGTTAAAACAACAAAAAATTAATAACTCCGGCTTTAGGGTGGATTGGAATTGAATTGTGTGGTCGGAGAATTGAAATTAAAGTTGTTCGCGTAGTTTTGGTGCTCTGCTGTTTCAGAAAAACGTATGTTTCTTTTCGATGTATAAAAGAAATGTTAATTCTTTTCAACATGAAATATATAATGGCTTTTTGAATGAATTTAGTTTTTTTAATTCATGCAATGAAATAATTTGTATTGTATATGCAAAAACAAAATTGGCAATGAATGATAGTCGAAATTTGCATAACTGCAACATCAAAGAATCGATTAATTTAAATTGAAAAAATTATCAGATGAATATTATACGAAAAATTCATTTTTATTTCGCTAAATATACCTATTATTGTTAGTTGAAAATGGTCATTGTTGAAATTTTTTTTCTATATAAATGAGTCGTTATGAGAAACGCTTTCAAAGGAAACAATAGAGACAAATAAAATGAAGATGTCTTTATATAGAATGTTATTTTTGTATTATGAAAATTTGCACGGTATCATTATCATTTGTATGCATGTTATGAACGAAATTGGTATGACTAAAGGCAGTTTTTTTATATTCTTCAAAAAAAATATGGAAACAATATGTACTTCAACGATTATTCAGAAATAATTACAAATATTTTAATATACAACTAATTAAAATTAATTACTATTATACATGTAAAATCAACCTTAATCGATTGGAAAGATGTCATCCGTACAATTGAGGTCACAAAAAATGACTTTAGTGCTAATGAAATAAAAAATACAAAAGGCGGAAAAAAACGACAAAAGGAAAATAGGTATCGACGCGTGAAAATTTAATAACGAAAATTTCTGGGTGGCATTCATTTGCAAAGAGGGTCCACCGAATGACGAAACAGAATCGATTCCGACGAGTCGAATGATTGATGAGTCCTATAGAGATCGTCTGTTATGGTGACTTGCTGTTTTTCATTTTTTTTCCCGTCTATATATTTTTTTGCGAAGATCCTTATTATTTGACAAAGTGGCCGTCCGTTGTGTGCACGCGTTAACGAGGAAAATTAAAAGTAATTTCCCGAATCGAGGGAAAACGTTCTTTGTCTGCATAAAACGTGACGATGTTTATGGGAAACCATTAAATTTTATATTGACAATTCAAATAACAATATTGCAAATATATAGACATTCAATACATTCTCATTAAAATTATATGATATTTCTACTACGACAAAGTAGTAATCAGACGTTTCAAATCGATCTAAACATACTCGCATATATTGAACGAGTGCAATATCAATATAGAAAGACCTACGATAACTAAAAGCAAATAAAACAGCCAGAAAGACCACGAAAGCAAAAACACCTAAGCGTTTTATATACGCATAGGCGGAAGGGACTTTGTACGTATGTCGAAGACGAGAAACTTTACGACGGCTTTTATATGCGCGCCTTTGTAATTAGGGCCTCTTGCCGATCCGTTGCCGAGATGGTCGATCCAGATAAAAATAAATTGTTCCCTCCTTTGACCTTTTTCGGCTCCAGATCACTATCGGCAAGATGGAATAAATGAGAAGTCGGAGAGGATGCGAAATTTAACGCGGTCCGACTCAGCTTTGCACTCCCGTTCGGCTTTTCGGGCAGTCGTTCTTTTAAACGTTTACGTTCGTGTTATTTTGATATTTTGAATGATTTTTTTTTTTGATAAATAAAAGGTTTTTGAATAGTAAATGTTAAATTTGTTTTGAAATATGAATGTAAGGACGAAAATTTTTGTTCGATTCGAAATGTAATGTTGAGAATATCTTTGATGGATTATAAAAAGAAAATTGGAATTATTTATTGTTATAATATTGAATTTTATATTTAAAAATATTTTCGATATATTTTAAAATTTTTATGAAAGTTTATATTTAAAAAAATCTTCAAATGGTATTGAATTATACTTCTACAAATTTATGAAACGATTCCGTGCAGATACTCTTATGGATAAATGTAATAATAATAAATATTTTTAAAATAATAAAAGCATAAAAAATAAAGATATCTACCACTCAACACAAACTAAAATATAGAATCAATTCAATGAACATCAAACAAATTAAAAATCCACAAAAGCCCCCGAGCACTAAAGCTCCTAAATCGACGTCCAAACCCATACAAAAACGACCATCCAAACCGCAAACATTTACACTAGCGAAAGCGAACCTCAGCACGCTCACCCTTCACATTATTACATTTATTTTAATAACAAGCATAAACTGATCCGTTTTAATCGCGCAAAAGCGATCGGGGCACAATCAAACACGGCGACCTTTGCCGCCGCCCGAATTCGAATTTCCCGCCCCGGCACGGTTCGGTCCATCGGGCAGGGTTTTGGCGAAGGTCCTTATTATCCTGGAGGCCGATCGGCCGTCGAAACTCAGGCTGCTTCGCTAAGTGGTCTCGGTATTTGCATTTGCCGAGGGCTGTAGGTGGCCGAGGCTCGTGGAAATGTACAGCGTGGTCGTAAAGTCTGGTCGGATGTCGTTCGGGCTCTGTGCGGAGGGTTTTAATTGATTTAATTCGGTCGATGGGTGATTAGGTTCTTTTTTGAGTTGAATATGGCGGTTTTATGTGCTTTGGGTTGATGGGTATTGGTGTTTTATTGAAGCTGTATAAATTGTATGATTCGCGTTATATTGAAATTCTTGATGTTCATTGAAGTTAAGTTAGCATTGTATTAATTCGAGATAGTTTTTCATGTTTAAATTTAATAAGAATTAAATATTTTTTCTATGTAATTTATTGTATTATAAATCCAGATGAAATTTTAAAATAATAATTTTCGATTCGAATATGAAAATTAACAAAATTCAAACCGAAATCAATCGAAATATAATATCACACGTACCTTTACGTACATAAAAGGGTACATACCCAAAAATCGACTTCCAAACCACTACTTCGCTACCGCCTTATGCGGGTTTGAGCACGCTTCGAAGGTAAATAAGTTCGCCGGCGCCCTATATTAAATTCTCGGGTGTGGGCTCCATTAGGTGCCGGAATTAATTCCGACGATGAGAATTTGCCAGAGACGAATTTCGTGTGACGTTTCGTCGCTTGACAAATTGTCCGTGTTTGCGAGGAGGGCCTCCGCCTATTGACCAAACCGTTCGACGGACGCTCTCGATATTGCCGAATTTCTAAACCAACACGTTGTTAATGGCCGAGGTGTGAATTTCGGGATGGTCTCGTCCTTTATACTGATGCTAATCGGATAAATCGGGGGTCTGTGTCAAGGGAGGCGGACGCGATCGGTTGTGTTTGCTTTTTGTGAATTGTTGATTTTGCAAAAACGAGGTGCTAAAGTTTATTTTGTATTTTTAAACAGTTTAGTTAAATCTTAAATCTGAACGTTATGATGGTATCGAAGGTCGAAATCTATATTTCGAATTAATTGAATGTATAATTATTGTTTATATATAAATTGACTGAATGGGGACGAATCATCGCTAACGAGTCGCCATCGTTATATTTCGTCCAATTTTGTTCGATTTATTATAATTAATCGAGACGTAGATGAGATCCGGCGATATTCCGATGACTCGTCGAATACTTGGAGCAGATAACGTTTCCGGCAACCTGGAATTAGGAACCTGTACCAGGGCTACCAATTATTTATTTTTTTATAAAAAATTATCGATCTGAAATGGCGAGAAATATAATATTTCGATCAGAATTCAAAAAAGAATATATAATAATAAAAATGAACAAAGTAATATCATAACTTTTTATTATATAATGATCATCAAATTTTTTATTCTCATCAAAATTTGTATACATATTATCTATGATTTTATAATATAATATACAAATTTTACTTTCATTTTCTTTGTTATCCAACATATATTCGTAAAGGAATTAATTTCCTAAATATCATATGAGAATTTCGAAAAACATGTATTATACTTTTGCTTGAACTGAGTCTATCTTAACCAATTGGTAGCCCTACCTGGAACCAGAATTGGAAAGCTGGAATGGGAAAGCGTCGGGAGTCCAACTTTCGCGGTTCTACGTACACTTGTCAATTAAGTTGATAAATGGGCGACTCCTCGGCTCCAAGTTTCCGTAAATGCTAATTCATTAAATAAATCGGTCTAGATTCCGGAAAAGAGCCATTGGGATGTTTTGAAAAAATATTCTAAATATAAACAGATAAAGAGCTATTTAAGGATAATCCTGGTTTAGTTTTGTTCCGATTTGATTGATTTATAGTTCTTAATTTGAGTGTTCAATTCGATATATTTTCCGATCGTTGTAAAATATTTATTGGTTTTTTGTTGTATTAGAGTGATTTGAAAAATTATTTTGTATAAATAAATTTTTATACAATTAATAGTTCTTTAAATTATGTACTATGAATATTATTTTGATAAATCAAAATATCTTCGAACAAATTCTACTTAATCTACTAACCAATCGCGCATGTCACAGCTAAAAAGTTCATTTACAATGTTTTATTTCCATCACATTTCATTTATTTATCGTTTTTTTCGCTCATGGAACGCATTTATTTTTTTTTTCTATATTTTCAGCCTTGTTTATTCTGCGTACATAATCAATCACTTGCGTTTTGTTGACAGACGGCATTGTTTGCTTTTGTACGTATCCACGTGTAATTAATATGAAAAGGTGTTCGAAAAAGAGGCTTTCACGCACTCTATTGACATTCGAGTCAATTCGGATATTTTTCAATTAAAAAACTCACTAATAACTTCCGAGTCGATTTTGAGTTATAATGACCTATTTTTATATACGGATACAATTTTTACATGCGTTACAAATGAAGCACCAAAAACAAAGAATGAGATTATATTTACATGTCAAAGAACCGAAACGAATTCCAACGAAATTTATTGCGAAATTTTATATAATTCAATTACAACGTTGTTTTATATAAATTGCAGAACAAACACATCGAAACGTCAAAATTGAATAATAACGGCCAAAATTTCTCCGTTCGAAAATAAAGTCAACAATGACCGCATAAAATGTATTTAAGAAGGGTTCTTAAAGCCGAATAATAATATAACCGAATTCCGCACAGAATTTTCGCCAGAGTATTGGAGTTCTCGTCGATGATAACGCTTCGTCGAAAGTTAAATACGACTTTTTTGCTGGAGCCTATTCCTTCCTTTTTCCTATTTTTTTGTTCTCTTCAGACGGCAAAAAGGTTGCCTTCAATAATGTGAGATGTTATCGAATTTCCACCAGTCTCATTGTAGCCCAGCGGCGTCTTATTTTCTTTCATTTTTTACTTGTATATTGAAATCAAAAGGAACTGAAGGTTTCTCTCTAATTAGAAAGTCGTATCAAGTTATAAAATGCATGCTTATTTTTCAATGTGCATTTTACAAATTGAACTTCGTGCATTTTTTTCTTAAAGGACGATCCCTTAATGACGCGTTTTCGCTCATTATCTCTCTGAAAGCATTCTAATTTCCATTGAATGAAAAAAATAAGTAGAGGCAAAATAGCTTCACGTCCTTTCCAAGCGTCCGAGATTATTAAAGGGCGTTTCCTTTTTGTCTCTATATAATACATATACGTTGCTAATATTATTAAGAGTCTATTAAAAAATATCTCAAAGAGAACGAGATCGTCATCGCATTAAGGAAATGGAAAAGGGTCGTCGACTAATCGAGTTTTTCTTATTATATGTACGCATAATGGTGTAAGTATGCGAAAATATGACTTTAAAAAGCTCGGGACAAAGTTTTATTAAGAAGATTTCCCGCGGGGTGGTTTAGTTCGTAACGATTCACAAAAGTTATTCAAAGCTTGACTGCATTTGAAATTAGCTGCTTTATTAGAAGGCATTGTTGAATTTAATCGAATATGACTGGAATATATATTTTATATTCTGTGTAAAATATATTTTAAAAATCCCATTCAAAATTTCTTATAAAAAAATATCAATGACATATTTCAAACCTAAAAAATAATTCTTATAGTTTTCCATCAAAGTGTCAATTAATTTCGTTCTTCTGCTCTTTTATGCGACGTTTCCATTAAAAGTATTATAAAAATGAGGTAATAGTAAAAATCATTGTATCAACTTTATCGACAATGTGTCATTTTCTATATCACATCATTTTCTTCGTGGGTATATCCTGTGGGAGAAGATGCCCCTAATTGTGATACAAAGTGTTTATAAAAATAAATATAATACAATATATAACAACAAAGAGACGAAATTGCGTCGCGAACGATCAATCATCTGAAGCAAAATACGCCGCAAAATTAATGAGAACGTCAAGGAAACGCACTTTAATTACTGAAGGCTCCGCGAAGAAATCGCACCTTTTATCGCTAAGAATCGCTAAAAGCTAAAAATTTTATCATGTTATAATCTATATTATACTGTGTGTATTATTTTATAATTAAATTTTTGTTCATATTTCTGGAATATGCTGATTTTGATAAATTTAATATATTATACTTCATTTTTGTTAATGAATTTATGCTAAGTTGAGGTATATTTCGAAAATTTTCAAATAAGTAATGAAGCTGTACAGTTTTAACAAATTACAACTCATATCGTGAAATATTTAGACGAAATTATTAAAACAACTTTATAAAGCTACTTTATTAAAGCTCATATAATAATTATATTCAATATTGTTCCGAAACTACAAATTAAGTAAAACATTTTGAATCAAATTATAAATTCCGATTTAAACTTTTAGCGAATTCTAAAACTTACCTACAAACAAAACTAAAATATTAATACATTACATATAAGGCATTAGTGAGCAAGTTTATGATAACCTAACACAAATTTCTCATCCGCATAATATATTATGTACACGATAAAATACGATACGATGCAAAAGGCCATGGAAAAAAGAAGCATGTTAGCATTATGCGATAGCCTCAACTTTCACATACGTCCTTTTAATCCCTAAGGGATGGATCCTGGCCCCGAATATACATATCGACGTTTATGCGAATCGTACACGCACAATAAGCTAAGAAAATAGAGAAATGAATAAAAGATCGTTCCAAAAGGTTTATGTCTGATACTTGTGTGTATTACATCGATCGAATGGGATACCCTTTTTTCGTAGTAGGTTCCCTAGTAAAGGATTACGCACCTTTTTTACTGCTGAAACTTATCATGTCATGGCCGCGCTGGGCCATCGAGAATTATTCAGAGTAAAATGAGATATGAGTACAGGGGAGAGTGTTATTATTTTGTGTTTTTGAATTATATTAAAATATATTTGGATATAAGTTCCATTCAAATACACTTTATAAAAAATTTAAATTAAACAATTTCGTCATAAAAAACCATCGAAAAATATCGAAAATTTATATTTAATAACTATATTTTCGTACATATAATTTAAAAATATACTAGCCTGCACCGAATTTTACCACTATGGCGTAATAATACATTTTATTTTATTTTTATACCGTGTTAGAGAGAAATGTGTGTGAAAAAAACGATTCTTTTTCCTTGAACCATGTTACTTCGGAACCATGTAAAAAGAGGATTGAATGTATATAGAAAAATGGTCTATTGAAGTAATAAATTTGCTAAATATTCTCCAATACATCAACACTCATTTGTCATAAAATAAACAATATTGAATTCAATCGTTACTCAAATGATTAATTTGCTTAACGTCGCTTAAAAACGAATTGTTTTAGTATTTATAATCTTACGATTTATTTTAATTTTATTATTATTATGAGCATAAAATGAATGAAAATTTTTATAATTATGATAATTGAACTAGATAAATTTCGATTAAAAAAAATAACACGAAAATTTGTTTAATTACATGTAAAAAACATATTTTCATGATATTTAAATAAAAAAATAAAAAAACTTACTACAAAACAAACCGAACTTCCTCTAATTTTTCTTAGTACAGCGTTCGGGTTTTACGACCATTTTTGACGGTGGGGTCGAATTGGCCGCACGTTTATATTCATATTATCATTTTCATACCGGTCTTCCGGCATATAAGTTTCATTTGTTTACCAAGCGTGCATAATTCCTTCATGTCGGGGAAAAAATATAAAGTTTTTTGATGTACAAGGGACATAACCGATGAGCGTGTACATAAATTTCGAACCGGCGGCCGTTAAGCGTAATGAAAAGCCATTTGATTCGGTTCATAAATCCGCGATAGTTAGCGAAAACACGACGAAGAGAGTTTCCATACAGAACCTATGTAACACAGTTCGTGCCTTTTGTGAGCTTCGGTTATAAATTGTCGGCCGGGTTATTGTGTCGGTGGGTGTAGTTACGAATGTAGCGTTGAAAAGTTTCGAAATTTTGCTATGGGTTCGATTGTTTCATGAGTATCCGATTAGGCTGTAAACAGTCGATTGATGTGTAAATGATAATCGTTAATGTGCCAATAATTAGGAATTACGAACAAATACCACAATTTTATATAAAATATGAGGGTTAAACATAATAGAAAGCAAAAAAATTCGGTATAAACTTTTTAAATAATGTGGCCGAAAAAAATCAATTCACTTCAAATTCACTAAAAGTCTTTTGCTGATATTTATGAATTTATTCATTCATTCTTAATATCAAGCCATCTAGTTTGATTAGTCTATCAAACTTCGTATATTAAACTAAGCCATTTTATTGACACGATCTCGCATGAGCACACTTTAATTGTGGCTGTATAATATAAATGCAGCCGGCACAACACTAACATAGTATCCGAAACATTAAACCATACAATATAAACAATATTTAATATTAAAACGTTTACGTATGCGGAAAAGCTTACATAAACGTCGCAGATTTGCCCCGCGCTTCGGTTTTACGATCGGCCCTCTTCACTCATTAACTCGAATAACCGAAACGGCCACGAAGAACCGGAGGCTTAATGTGTGCAATTTTCACGTACGAGAAAGCCAGATTTGGCGTGAATAAACCGCTTTGTATTGTTTGGGTAGACCGTATGAATTCGGTGGATGCTGGAAGAGGGAAAAGATAGCTTTTTTGGGTGCAGTTTGAATCATTGTTCGAAGTTTTTGTGGATCTTTTGATTTAATTGAAGTATGTTATGTCAAAGTTTTCGGGTTAATATAAAAGTTAGTGTAGTTTTTTGGAAAATTATTTTGTGAAACGGTGAAAACTCTCCATGGAAATATGGAAAATGTCATTTTTATTTTCGGAGCGTTTGAAATGACCCACATTGCTGAAGGACGCCACATCTGAAGTGCAACTCGACGGCAGTTTTTCAGCATTTTTTCCCCTATCCATTTTTCATACGATTCAGAATGCAACCAAGCCAAGTGGGTCAAGGCTTTCGCCTCAATACGAATCCAAAAAAAAATTACGGTTATCCTCAAATTTATTCAAATATTCATTATTCACTGAATCAAACGAATCCGTTTTTTATTCATTCGACAATGAGACATTTTCCGCGGAATTTTAAATGATTTTCCCTGTCGCTTTGAATTTTTTCCTATCGTTCGTATAAATATCTTACATAAGCAGGACTTCACCAATGCGCGCCAGAGAATATTCAAATAAACCGTTTATATTTCATTATTCTGTTCTCATCAATCGTCGGTGGGAGAGTTTCGTCGTCGGCGTCTTCTATTTACATTCCTTGTGAAGATGAAAATGAAAAGAATGAAATATATAAAAAGGGAAAAGCGAAACGAACGGCTTTAAAGCTGGAATAAAGTGGAAAAGAAATCAAGGCGAATGGATAACGAACGAATCTCGTAATCTTGCTTTATTTACTTTAAACGTTCCCGCGCCGGATGGCAGCAGTCTTTGTAATCGCATTACGTGTATACGTCAAAACGCATCTCGTTTTTTATTATTGGATTTTTTTAACTAATTGAAATATTTATGTTATA
>JAOXNN020000012.1:2500897-2554701 GCA_028571205.2 Hydropsyche betteni
ATATTTAATAAACAGATCACATCTTTCTTAAATCAATATAAATTACACTTCATATGATATGAAAATCATTTAAGATCCCTTCGGAAAACCACAAACTACAACTCTGGAACACGATCACGATCCGACATCAAATTAAATAACGAAGGGAATAAAAAAGGCAGATTCGTTTTAGTAGAGTTCGCGTCGGTGGTAAACAAGTATCGAGTAACACGTGAGCTTTCTCGTTTTCATAGAACCTTTGCAGGTCATATATATATTATTTATTTCTGAATCTTTTCGATCCTGTTTCCTATCAAGAATAGCCTTTTAATCGTCTCGTTTCCAATTAATCAGCTGATCTTCGGCCCGATGTTTTTCTTTACGCCACTCTGCGCAAGTTTTACTTTTCGCCTTTAACACGAACAAAAAGGTTATATCTGATGCCGGAAAAGAAATAAAGTACCATTCAGTTTCAATTAATCTAATTTTTTCGTGCGAATCAATGTTTCGCTACGTATTAGTATGAATATATGGCCAATGAGATTTTTTTCGCTAGGACAAGACAATATATAATTTCTGAATGAATTCTCATTATCGAGATTAATATTAATCTTATGACTTTTTTCATTAAATCAAAGACTCGTTATTAATTTTTATAATCGAACAAAGTTAAAAATTTTATCAATTCATTCAAAACGAAAGTTTTATAAATCCTTTAGGAATTTCAATTATAAAATTTTCGTTCAACTATAAACCATTGCGGTTTATCAACTTTTTTAATAATACCTAAATTATTGAGAGATGGTTTTACAAGAAAATAAATTCGGAAATTTAAATTCTAAAAGGACATAGACTTGGATGCTTTTTTTATATTTTTTGCGTAAACGAATACAAATCATCGATTATTCGCAGCCGATTATCCGTGCGTGAAGTAGACGATGACATTTCCAGCGATTTATGGAGGTAAAAGGAGCGCTTTATCATTCTAAATTCAGAGCAAATAATAAAACATACGACCGAAGGTGAAATCGGTCCTGAAATATGAAATATAAATTAGTGTTTAAATCCTCGATCATTTAAAATGAAAGCGTTTCACCGGAAACCTCACTATACATTTCATTAATGAAAATTGATTTGATTCAATAACCCATTTGGATTTTCAGGTCGTACATAAAAAAGTAACAGTATATATGTAATTTTGTTGCTAAGCATTTTTTACAGCTGATCAAATTTGCGGAAATTTATGTTTTTCGCGCGATCGGTTTTTTGTGCTTTAGGTCACACACTATACTTGAATGAAATTTATCTATTTTTTTCTTTAGGGGAGACCCTTGTCATTCTACACGCCTATGGTTTCCTATTGGGATTTATATCGTACTTTACGTTTCGAATATACGCATTTTATACGTGAAATATCTCGAAACGTTTTAGCGGAACGGAATTTGAAATTTCACAAAACTTAGATACAAAAATCGTGAAGCGAAATAAATAAGAAAAATAATTTTAGGATCTCGCACATCTGTACAAGTAGCACGGTTTAAAAAATATATATCAAACGAACTGTATTATTTAAATTCGCAAAATTTTCCGAGCGGTCTTTTAAATAAATCACATCGAGAGAAAGTTTAAGTCTTTAATAATTCCATGAAAAGTTGAGAAAAATTTTGTACGTTGAAAATTTCGTCGTTTATTATTCAATTCTTTGAATGAAAAAAAAAACAATATTACACATTATAGAAATAATCGACTTTATAAACAGCGTTTTAAATATGAAAAAAAATATTTCAAAGACATTTTTATCATTAATGTTTTTTATTGGAGAGTTTTAAGTGATAAATTAATTCAAAAACTTTTATAATCTCTTTCTAAGAAAATCTTCAAAATCAAGTTTATATTGAAATAAAAATTAGAATAAATACATATTGATGAAGCAACTAATTTAAAATGAAAACTTTAAGTTAAAACCACAAGATAAAAAACCAAAAAAAAATTTAGACCTTACAACAAACGATCACAGTTGATAGTTGTTGGTGAAGTATCAGAAGCGTTGACGTCAAACGTCAAGATATGTCAGCGAAACTCCGACCGTAGAAAACTCTCCTTTTCACGAGTGAAAAGCACTTTCCCGGCATCGAATTTATCCGCGAACATTTCGAGTGTACGTAATCGTTTCTTTATAGTTATTCTTGTCCGTGGAAACGTTTTTTCCGGCGAATTTACAACCGCGATATGAAATATATATTCGCGTTCATCCCTCGCTCAATCCCCAACCGGATGAGTCGGTCTGAGCGGCTTTCCGTTTATTTCGCGATATGAAAAACTTAATCCTATTAAGATGAAGAATGGCCACGACGACGAGGAAATAGTTCCTGTTTCTCCATTTTTTTTTTCGTTTCGAAACGTTTCTCGTCTTGTTATTGTTTTCGGCTTTTGCGCAGTTTGCGATTTGTTTCGCGATTGATTAATCATCGCGCCCGGTTATTGTTTAAAAATTTAAAACATTTCGCTTTTGTTTTCGGTTTCGGTCGTAATTGGGCCGGTTTTGAATGGGATAATTGTTCGAACGCGTCGGCGTGTTTTAGTACAGATTATTTATTATGGGCATTAATTTTCGATAATTTAATTATATATTTATGTCGTTGACAGTTTTTGTCGCTTTGCGTTTGCGATAAATTTCACGAATTGCTAAGTAAGTATTGCAAATTTAATGTGGTAGATATATTCTGCTAATCAACTATTGGGTCGATGTATATGTTTCATCGTATTTTTTCGACGGTCAAATATTTTTCTCCTTTCTCCGAACTAATGAATAACATCTGTATTCAAACTTTTCTATTGTGTGAAGGATATTTCTTTTTTGGTATTTTAAAAAGTCTAATAATAAAATGCACTTATAACAACTTTCACTTTACAAATTTTGTAAAAATAATAACGCAATCGCGGTAACTAAATATATTATATTTTCAACTAGTGTTTCTTTCTCGAGAAAAATGTCAAAACCGATAATTCTCATTTCTTGAGAAATATAAATCATCGATAAATCAGAATCCCTACTTTTAATGTATACAAATAGAGTTGCAGTGAACTTTTTAACCACCAAGTTATGTATTTCAAATTGCAAATTTGTGGATTTTTCATTAACTCATAAACATGATGATATGTTACTGGCCATAATTAATACTAATCTGATTGTGTTGAAGATATTGTATCGTAGGTTCGGTTTCAAAATACCATTAAACTTTTACATTGACCTAATATATACATAGTGCGAATAAAAGAATTAAAATTTACAGTCGCAAATCTGCAACTTTCCCTATTTTTTTATTCGAAATGAAACATTATACAATTATAAACGTTTCTATTAATTCACCAGAACGAAGAAAAAAACTCATCCGAAATGCAAAGCGAGCCGGCCGCTCATCGCAAAGTGAATCTCGCCAAGCGCCTTCTGAACTTTATCGCGAACCCTCTCGGCCACTTTAGCGTCGCTTTAACGCAAAAACGGCGATATTTCAAAACGAGAAAAAATTAAGCAAAGTGAAAAAAGGGCCTTCAGGGTCGTCCCTCGAAGCGCAGCGCCGGATCCGAAAAGTTTGCGGATGGAAAACTCGGCAGCAACACAACAACAACGACCACGGCAACAACGGCACAAAGGCAACACACAATGCGAGTTGTTATAATGGAAAAACTTCGACACTAAAGACGAGCTATGTCCGTCCGTTAAGTGAAAAAACATGGAAATTTGTTTCGGGCCATAAGAAAAATACGCATATATTTATTGCGCGTGTAAAGGTATTTACGCGTCCTACATTATTACCGAACCTATGGTGATTTACATAAGGGAAAATTCGGGGGTCGGGAAGAAAAAGGGATTCGATACGTGCGCGCGAGGTCCTTTTTAGGGATAGTGAGGCAATAAAAGGACACCTGTCGATGGACGAGCCCCGATATCCATTCGATAATCTAGGATGTTGGATCGTTGAATTTCTTTCGTGTTATGTGTTTTATTATGTCTTTTGACCTTTCGAATTCGGCCCCTTCTTATATTGGAAATAAGCTGTTTTGCATGATAGGAAGAAAATGATACTTTATTTTTTTATGTTATAAAAAAAGATATTTTCATCGCTTATTTGAATCTTATTTTCATGTTATATATATATATAAATAATTCGATGTACACGATTTCGTTGAAACGTCTTCACTAATTCACATATAAATAATGTATCAACACGTTTTGCGCATACGAACTAAAATAAAATCATGCTACAAATTTACATATGAACACAGGAAGCTCTTACAACAACGACACAAAGACAAAAATATAAGAAAAAAGAGCACATAACGAAATTTAAAGTTTCAGATTTTGCGTAGGAAAGCTCCCGACGCGTATTTTCTTTGCCGGCACAGAGACATAATAAAACGATTTAGAATTTCGCTAACAAGAAGCAAAACGTTAAAAGCTTCCGTTCCTTTTGCGTTTTTCGTCCGTTATTTCCGACGCTATACATTTTTTCGTTATTGTGATAAATTGTCAGGCGTTCGAAACGCGAAACTCCCACACCACTTTTGGCAAAGCCTCCGATTGTTTTCCAGAGATGATTCCTCCACTAACAATAGCATCGAGGACTAGATGACGAAAGCTACACCAAACACTATACAATATATATAGGGCTGAGGGTATTGGTGCGGGCCAAACTGTGATTCGATTATATCGAGCGTTTGATTCGATTAACTGCGAAGAAACACGGCGGGCGAAGACAATAATCGAATTTATTATTCGGGATACATACGCCGTGGAATATTTTCCGTAATAAAATCTCGAATTTCAGTCTATTATTGTGTGTTATGATAATGCAGGGGTTTGCAGAGTGCGGGAATTCGTTCGGGAAAATTGCACGCTCGCGTGGAAATTTCGGAATTCGATAAATGTACGAAATTTTGTTTACCAATGTTTTTGTAGTAGAGTGGGAATTTTTTGCTTATTTATAAAATTTTGATATGATACATTATTGAAGGAAGTTTCGTCAACATAAAACATACGGAATATTTACATATCGTTGATATAGGTATAATATTAAATATTACATCGATGCTAGATATTTTATAAAAGCATTTCGCATGGTTTGCTATTTTTTTATATAATAAAGTTTGCGGGAAACATTGTAATATTTACAATTTTGAAAAAATCCGGTCCTCAGATCCTTTTTTATTTTTTATGTAACACGTGTGAAAATATTAAAATTTTATGATTCCTTTTTTGATATTGCAATTTTATTGCTTTCTGTCGACAAATGTTTTCTTTCTTCATTTTCAATTCAACAAAAAGCGACGATCCTTCAATTTTTTATCAATCTGAATTTCAAAGTTACTTATAACTGAAGAAGACATGGAAAATATTATTTTAAAATTATAATATGATTCTACATTTGAAAATTTTTGGAAAACGATAAATCAATGTTTTATGTCATTTTATCTTATTTTCAATAAATTCTAATCATGTTTCTTTTGAATTTTTTATTTCCGTATATTGATAGTTAAATTAATAAAATAATATTAAAAAATATATTTTGTAAAGATTCTACTTGTATCATATATAGAGTAGATATTTTTTTATAAATTTTAAATCAAAATGTCACGAAATATCCAACTTTATTTACATAACAATCAATCAATCAAAATTATTTAGTTACGGTTTTGCACAGTTCTATCAAAAAATGGTTTGAAAAAAATCAATTTATTATACGATGACTGAATTCATAAAGTTAAAACGGTTGAATTTATAATAAAAAACCTATATCGAGTTGAAAAAATTCATGAAAATTTTTAAAACCCCTGAATCAATATAATAATTTAATATATGCGAAATTCGAAAGGGCGGTGTATTATTGGCATCGTGACACGCAATAAACATGTTGCTGCGAAAAGTGATAAATGGGAATTCAATACGAGTCAGGATACGGGCGACGCGATTTTTTTTTCATTCTCGTCGGCAATATTAAAAACACAATTTATCATCTTTGTATCGCGAATGCCGGGATGCATTAATCCTGAATGGATTGATACATTATCCCATATTGGACGTCGTCTTTTTAACGGATCGCTTCCCTCCTTGATGTCTTTTCACCTCAGGCGATAATTCGTTCCGTGCTGAAAATTTAATAGACTGTATTATACAAATAAATCGATTCAGGCTCCACATATAAGATGTGCTTATATTTTATTTGATATTTCATATAACATAGTTTTACTTTTCCGAATACACTGGAATTATTATAGAAAACGAATCTTAATATTCTATTATAATCAGAATAATTTCATAAAAATTTACATACACCTATTACAATATATTATATTCAAAATTGCTTTCATTCAAAAACATCTATTTTCTTAATAAAGCAGGCGGTTTTTTATCAATCGTTACATTCCAAGAAAAGGCTATTGAATCGAACGTTCTCGAAATGCGCGGAATATTCCTTTTCAATTTCGAGTCTCGTTTATTATTCGGGTGAACATAGAATGATGTATTATAATTTAATCTTTTGTTACGATTTGTGAATCAATCTCAACCCGGTATCAAATCTGTACAGTAAACGGGACGTTGGCAATAATGAGAAAATCCGTTAATACAATATGAGGGTTCGTTATTGCGTGTAGATATGTTCAGATTACGTGTTTAACGACTCGTTTCGTTGTCGATTTATTGGATTTTGGGAAATTCGCTGTTGATGGATCACAAAATTCTCGAGTACAATTGTGATTTTAAATATAATAATATGTTATGTGAATCTGGTGGAAAATCCTTTTATATGAGATTAATATCATTGATATAATATTTTTATCGCATAATAGGCAATAGATTTTATTACATTATGTTCAAAGATTCCTTAAAACTTTTTATAACTGAATTATAAAATAGATCAATATCTTGAAAACATTTGCTATTTTATTATAAATTATGATATTTTAAGTTTATATTTAAAAATCATAAAAAAAAATTACAAACAAAAACACAACATCGACTTTCCCGCAAATTCCGACACCATTTTCCAAATAAACGACCACCACCGCGGCTATCGAACTAGCAAACGATGGAGCATAAATTGGCCGCAAATCGTCGTTAACGAAATATAAATTATCCGTTAGTCCATCCGTTGGGCGTTAAGTGACGGCGAAACTTTCAGGTCCACACGACGCACGGACGAGCCGCTTCCTTTTCCGTTGCCGCCATAAAAGGGCCGATCTTGATTAAAACAAATAAATTGAATTAATGACCGTTCCATGGGTCGTTCTACGATGACTCTTAGTCGTCGTCTCTTTTTTTCACGTTTTATTTTTGGCGGTGGGTTGGGGAGGTTCGACTGATTCGGTTATATAATTTTTTTTTGTTACAATTCAAATGAGGGATCATGTTGAATGTTGAATTTTTGATCAAATTATCAAATCGTAGGTAACTAAATATTTAAAGATATTTCCAATTTTTGTCACGATTATAAATAAGAAAAAAAATTCTTTATTTAAAAAAATCTCACAATGAAATTTTTATAAAGTATCGAAAAATTTCTTTCATATATAATACTAAAACAAATATTATAGTCATTATTTTTCTATCATAAAGATCTAACTAAATGGACTAAAATACGATCAATTGATTAATCAAAAATATATAACATATACATGATGAAACTAGACGAACTTCCTCCTTGCTACATCCATAGTACACCATCCTCTGAAGGCCCTCGACTTTTGCGCAAATTAAACCCGGGTCTTCTCGGGAATTTTTCTCGATTACGTAAATGACGGGACGTCACAGGGAAAATGATACTCTGCTTCAGGTAGAAGATGGAGATGGAAGGAGAAGAGTCTCCTCTTTCTGGGAGTAATGACGCTCGAAGTATGCGCAAGTAATTACTTAAGATTCTCCCCGGAGGCGTACGGCGGCGGAATTGAGAAATTAACGAGGCGACCCTCGCTCCAGCTCATGGGGTGGTCTGAGTCATATTCTTGGTGCATTATAGGGTTTCTGGGTGCATTGGGAATCGATGGATCCGTTGGGTGCTTATGGGTAAGTCGGGAATATCTGGAGTTCAGGATAAGTATGAAGATAAAGGTTTTTCAGTCGACGAATATAAGAACACACCCGATCCTCTTTTTACACCGGGAATACATTCTAGAAACTAGCATATAAAAATTGGAGATAAGTTCCATAAATATATTTGGATAAAACTTCCATCCAAATATACCTTATGAAAAATGTGTAATGGGAAAATTTTCGCAATGTAAAATCATCAGAGCTGAATATAAAACCATTTTTTCACGAGTATTTTAAGAAAACATTTAATTTTCTTATTACTAATTATGAACCATTAATCGTTTTATTATTTAAAAACATCAATAATATAATATTACAGTTAACAATATAATTCAATAGCTAAGGAAGCACTATTCGAGTACTACGGATACACCTCATTATTGGAGACGCCAATTAGCGCTATGTTTAGCGATAACGATGCAGTTCGCACAAAGTTCCCAGATTTATCCTCATAAATCCGTACCAGAGTAGCATTCCTATTCTGTCCGTATCGCGAGGATGAGGATTCAATCAATATCTAGAATTCTAGAGTGAGAGAATGTAGGTTAATGCAATACGGCAGTTAGCGGCCCACTTCAGTCGTCGTCGTCCAAAGGGAGGCTGACAGTTTTGTTCGTAGACAAATCTCGAATAGAATCCTCCCTTACGGATTGTTTGCCAAAATGCAAATGGGCTTTTTCACCCGATAGATCCTCCACGGTGCGATTTGTTAACATTCAAAGCGTTAACCGGTGCCGTTTTAATTGTCGCTTTAGTCGACAGTTACGTAAGTTGAGTGTTCGATGAGATTTATTCGACAAATATACCCAATTTCGTGTAAAGTAAGCGAAAACATTTCAAACAGAATATAAAATTATATTCAGGAATATTTTTGCTATAAAAAAAATCTTCGAGGTAGAAGGACTGTGTTCACGTGTCGTAACCGCCATCGGCATTATTCAAGCACGTCTTCGTGGAAATACATTCATCAAGCGATTGGCTCGTTCGCGAAAAACGCTGTCGGAAAACGCCCCTACGACCAAAAGAAAAATGGTGAGGATTCGCCGTGAAAAATGGCCGAATACCTTTCCGTGAATTTCCTAACTGCGCTCCGAGATTGCGACCGCCACTTTCGCGAGGGACTCGATCGTCTTCGGAAAAATCACAGCTCAAAGATTTTCGAACGGATTGTAGATCTTCAAAATGTCAAAGACATCCGCAATGGACGACTCCATTTATATATTATTCATAGACGAAGTAATACCCAAATCTTCAATACAACTTTTAAAACCAAATAAATTATATACTTATGATGTGCACAATCTAATTTATGAACTTGTAAAAATTCATAATCGTCCATTTATAATTGCTATAAGCAATCCCTGATTTAATTGAGATCGATATACGTTTAATTGAATCCGCGATGCAAAAGCGAACGAGAACGACGTGTTGTAAGAAGAGAGGCCGAAGATGGATTGGTGTCTACGTTCGAGGGCTCCAACCCGTGATTAATGATATCACCCATCCCTTATGCTATATATAAATTGTGTATGTGCTAAATATATGTGCGTAATATATTATAATATATACGGTCGTGTTTATGTGCGTATAATTTATCAGACGATAAAACCGCCGGTGATAAACCGACAATGGAAGTGCGGATTTTCTGAATCCGGGACAAGGACGCGTCGATGTCTTTTTTCATATGTTGCGTTAGTGTTTTGTGTACGTTTTTGATGATTATTGATGAACAAGATCATGATTTGTGGCGTTTATTCGATCAGTGATACATAAAATGGCGAGAAATTGATTGCATTTATAAAAGTATCACTTTTCACGAATAATGATCCTATTCATTCATTCAATAATTTTTTTTAATTATATTCAATATTATAAGTATATAGATAATGCATCATTAAGATCTATACATAAAAAAAATTAATAAAACAACCGAATATTTTTCAATAAAAATTCAAATCATACCTACACAAAACGAATCATAAACAGCACAAAACTCGATCCGCAAAAAAAAACCACTGACACCAATAACAAAAAAAAACACCCGCTCAGCAACCACTGCACCGAAAACCACCTCCAAACCGCGCAACCACGCGAAAAGTTCAAAAGTGGAAAATCGGAAAACTTCGCCGGAAGATTTTCCGACCGCGCACGATTTCCCGGGAAAACGCGCCCAGAAAACACATGCGTCCCGCGCGACGTCCAACGCCGCTTTGGACGCCGGTCGGCCTCCGCCCCCGCCCCCCGCCCTCGGAATCGCCCCCCCCGCAGGCGCCCCCGAATTTCCCCCCTCGCTGCGCCCCCAGGCCCCGCGTCTATGTGGCGACGCCAAGTCGACGCCGGGCTCACCTGCGTGCAGTGGTGCCAACTGCGGTGTTTTAGGGTTGCGCGGTTTCGGGGGGTTTCGATTTCGCTTTTGGCGGTTTGGGGATGTTTTGGTGTTTGGGGAGACGCATCGGCGGTTGATCGTGAGTCTGCGATTGACTGTATGCTAGAAAAATTTTGAAAACAAGGTTTTTTTGAAAATGGTAATTTTTTGGAAAGGATGCGGTTGATAGGTTGTAGTTTACAGCTTAATCGCGCCGATTTAAAAATCAATTTTAAAAATTTTAATTTTCACGATTTTCTGTTAGATAGTCAATTATGGATTACTTTATATGTTATGCTTATTTTATATTTTAATTTCGTTATTACCATATGTAGTTTATATGATGTTTGTATTGTTTTTATTATGTATCTTTAATAGATATAGTTTTTTTAATATTGTAATTCGATTTAAGATAATAATCGAGAGGTTGGTCACGTACCAGTAATTGACCATCTGTCGAAAAAACACTGTAAATTACAGCATATCAATCGTACCCTTTTCGAAAATTACTATTTTTTATGTTTTTCTGGTAGATAGTCAATTACTGATACACAGTCAATCACTGGTGAATCATTTTATTTTTTATATTAATTAAAAAAATATTTTAAGAAAAATATTCGTCACTGCAGATCACTGAAGTTAAATAAAAAGTGGTTAGATTTACAAATACATATATATTATATAATTGACATGAATATAATTGATAGTATTAGAAATTTAAAATTCTGCCGTAAATTTTTTGTTTATGACATTGGATTGAAGTGAATTCAAAGGATATATTACAGTTTTATCAACAGCTGAATCTTATACAAATCGACATAAACGAATTTCTCGGAAGTTCAATATTATATATTATACAATATATTGTATTAGATTTTCAAGAAATTCATTCCTATTAATATGTATATGATCAAATATAATAACTAAAAGTTAAGCTGTTGACAAAATTATATTCTATGAACATTAAAGGCTTAGTTTCGTTTCAATCCAACATTATAACTAAAATACATTGAGTTTATATTTAAACAATAAAATTTTATCACACTTGTTAATAAACATATTGTAATAAATACCTAAAAACAAACAAATCATTTCCGATAGTTAAATTTATAATTGCCGTACGACCAAAACTATTCACATACAAATAAGTCGATTATAAATTCTTTCGATAATTTACCATCGACAAAACTAATATTTGTTCGGCCCAACTGCGAGTTATTCAGATCGTTATATAGACTCGATCGACCGCACGAATTGAAAACTTTTCACATCTCGATTTGATTTCACTTAGTTGTTAAATAAGCGCTTACTGAACGATATCGTGCGAACAAGTTTTCGAATACGATTTCGGCAATCGGGAATTCGCACGAACTCTACACGCAAACTTTATATACATGATACCCGTTATTGCGATACCCTTTATTGACCTAAAATATCCAAAAAATCCCGAAATAATAAGAGTATATTCATGAATTTAACACGACTTGATTCTGATTTTTTAAGGCTTTTGTTAAAGCAGCATTTGTTTATGCGTTATTTGAGATTCTAAATAACATATATTATATAATATATAGAACATGTAAGCATAGTTTGAAAGATGGTATGTTACACATACGCTTGTTCAGAGTCGAGAAATTAGCCGTGGGGTGTTTGAACGACGCCAAAATATTGAGCTTTTGAAATACCGCTATTTACGTGACGCACGTTGCGAGCAATGCCAATTATGTGTTTTAAACTGTTGAACAAGAAGCGACGATGCGTTTGTAGGGATTGCGAAATTGGCGAAAAATTTCACAAACGCGTATCCGACGTACAGAAAAATTTACGAGATTCGGAATTCGGTTAAAGTTATCCTTTGTGTATATTTTGCTATATTGATAATGTCAAATCAATAATTATAATTAAACTTTGACTTTAATATAAGAATATTCTCCATTTTTTATGTTAAACGACTATGAATTCCGATTCATAGGTGAGCGTGAAACTCAACAGTGAGTGAACCATTCGAAGAGTATTAAACTTGGGGTTAAATTGCCTATTCCTTATATAAAATGTGAACATTATAGCGGAAGGAGCCCTCGTGTGTAATGTTTAGAGATTATTTAAGTAAATTGAGGATATTACTCACGTTAGAATGGCAAGACCAGAGGAAAAAATAAAGCAAACGCGGAAGGAGGAAAAAAAGCGAAAAAAAAAAGAAAACAACCAACTAACAGACACCCGACGTTGTAGATCAACGTTGAGGAAGAAGAGCAAGCACTCTAGAAGAGTGGCGGGAAGAAACTTTTAAATTCTCCCTATTAAGAGAGGCTTCTGGTAATCCTTTTCTTCTTGCCAAAGTTGATCCAAGCAACCCGGCTAGTTTACATTCGCCTCTATCTCGAATCGAAAATCAAACAAACGAAAACGTAGTTAAGACCTTCATTTAATATTATCATTGAATATATTATAATGCGATTTTTTTCTACAATATAAAACATAAAACGAAACCATGTCCATTTACAACCACGGAAAATGATAGACAAACATGGTCACGAAGTCGCTGCCGGAGCGTGGGTGGCATAATTGAAAAGTCGAAAGTGGATTAGCGGCTGACAGGACAACTTTTCTATTATTTATATATACGAGGATCCAATTATCGCGGACCCTTGTCAAATGAACAGCCTCGAGGATTACGGGGACGACGCGCCAAATTAACCCTTTTCGAACGTCGATGATTGTGCGCTTCGATCGCGACATCATCAAGAATTATACGTAGCGGATTCGTGATTGTGATCGTCGATATTATTTTTAGTACGTGTCGAGTTATTGAATTCTAATTTTTCAATTCATGTATATATTACGGGTAAAATATGTGCATTCTCTCTAAAATGCATGCTTTGTCTAAATCACTCAGAGAGAGAGTATACACGGGAATATGAATAAAGATGTTAATTAGATAATGCATGAACCATATATTCCAACGTAGATAATGTACTATGGAAATAAATAAATCGCAAGTAGGGTATATTTTATTTTAGGGAATTACGAGAGACCCAAAACATCCAATTTACGCTAATTTATTTTTGGTTTATGTATTTAAAATCATGAAGTATTATAAGTATCGCTTTAAATTATATAAAAGACCCATACATGCTTTATAAAATGCAGTTCTCATATGCTACTTTTACAATATGGAACGAAATAGAACGAATTGTATATTTTTTTATTGTTTAGATATTCAGATAAAAGTATATAATTGTGAGACATAAAAATATGAAAATAGAAGAGTCATTTCTAAACCCGTGATACAATTATTATTTTTTTATTTTAGCAATTAAAGATAACAGCTATATTATAGAATACCAAACATTTTTTGGTGTTTAATGTACGTGTATGTGTTGCTAACTTTCATTAACAAAAATAACTCATCTGTCAAATCAGTTAAATTTTCTTCATTACATAATTCAGCTAGTCGATGTTGGCAGGTCAATGCATTATATTGTTAATTTATGCTTTCTCTAGTGATAGTGTATGCAGAATCTATTATTGTGTACTTTCTCTAAAACTTAAAACGCGCCTATACATTCTCCAGACAAATCAGACTAATTATCAATGTTTTCTTGATTTCACCGATAACATCCAATCACAGACACTCTTCACAGCTCCAAATCCATCAACTATCCAAAATCAAACAAAAACGACCATTCAAAAACCCCAAACCTAAACTAAACTAAACACACCCGCCACATAATTCTCCGCATGCCATTAAACGACACCAGCGAAGGCTGCAGCGCAGCTACCTCCACCGCCCTCGCTCCAGGACCATGCAGACAATTAATTGATAATGAAATTCTAAATTCTGACAGACCAGTGGATCCTGGCAGCCAGATTTATGGCGGCCGGACGATTAGCGGCCCGACGCTGGATAAGGCCCGTCTGCCCGCACTGGATATCGATCGCGATAAATCTTGCACGGTTGTGGCGTTTCGCAAAAATCCCCGAGGAGGTGTATGTGTGTTCGTATGGGGTCGGATTTTTAATGGGGATGTCATTTTTGTTGTGTTGTGTAAAGATTTTGCTTTTTTAAGGGTTGGTGTTCGTTTATTTTGATAATGGTTTGTTGAAGTTTAGTGATTGTTTGTACTAGTTTATAAGCTCGATGTTAATAAAATCGGCTGTGAATTGATAAACATACTGTTACGTAATTAAATAAAAATTAAATAAATCTCTGCAAAACATTTTAAAACTGTGCCCTTGCGAAATGTTTCCAAAATATAAGATTATAGCCGTTATTATAATAACCATAAAGAATGAATTTGGAGCTAGAGACTTTTGAGCAAGAGAATGATCTAAATAGCAATTATAGCCGTTATTTTAATAGGCATACAGACTAAATTGGAATGGCAAGCCAGCAGTAACATCAGCTGCCCGATACCCGTACTCGATTTGAATATGTAATATTTGATTAATAAAACCAGTTTGTTTGTTATTGTTACTATTACGACATATAGGCAAAGCCACAGGCAGCAGGTAATAAGCATCATATTATAGACGTTAACTATATATACATAAATACCATATTCGCGAAAAAGTCGCGAGCGTTATTTGAACACACGAACACACAGAAATCTGTGATTACATATAGGGGATAATCTAAACATATAAAAATGGATTTTAATGGATATTTTTTTTGTGGAGAATTCGTTTTCGTTATCCATTTTGTTGCAGATCTCCACCACGTGGTGTTGCAGAATACCAAATTCTATATCGGTTAACCGATCCCTATGAAAAGTTATAATACAGACTGGCAGAACAACGTTTGCCGGGTTCAGCTAGTCCATTATATATTATATTTAATTTAGATATAACGTGCAATAAACCTCTTATTTAGTTAGTATTGATTACTAAATAAATATTTTATAATATTTATTTTTATCATAACTTCAAAATCAAAGAATTTTCCAAATTTTGTATAGAGCACTTATCTCAGAGTTTAGAACTTTATAAAAAAATATATATATAATATAAATTTTGAATAATCGAATAAAATTTTCATATTTTAAACTACAAATCCTGTAAAGTTATCAACACTGAAATATCAAAACCGTACGATATTCATACAACAACCTCACCAACATTGGACACGTTTAAAAAATAACACAAATCTGCATCGAAAAACATTACAGCAACCCAGATGATGCCCTGGAGACCTTGTCTGCGACTGGGATATGAAAACAGTGGATATTATACGCGAAACTGCGAGTTATAATCCAATATCGTATAATATATTAAGTCGAATTCGCAAGATCAATATCGGTTAAGTCTAGTGCATATGGTGCCGAACGGTTCACTAAGCCGCACGATCAGAATTCTCGTGTTCGTGTCAAAAATATGTTTATTGTCTTTTATAATACATTGAAAACAGTGTTTTTGTTTTGTAAATTTGCTGTGTTCTTCAATTGTAGTCTATTTAAATATCTTTATATGAAAAATGGTGAATAATCTAATTTCAATTGCATTAACGTTCGTGAAAAGTTAAAAATATGTTTTTTTTTTAATATTACATTTAACATTATTGTCATATTTTGTTAAATGTGACATTTAAGCAATTAGAAAAATCAACACAGGATTATTGAAAATTGAACCTATGGTAACCTATACGCGATGCAAAATAATTATTGCATTAAATGGAGTGCGCACTCAATTATCGCGTTCGATTTCAATTATCGGGAACATATTCATTGATGGATTTTATGCTTTTAGTCATATGAAATATCGTATTTTCTATTATAGAGATATATTAATTTTGTTTTCATTTTTTTTATCGATATGAATAAGCTGGAATTATTCAATTGATATGCTTTTATAATAATAAAATGTGAACTTCATATTCTATTTTTTTTTAAATAATATAATTTAATAGATAAAAAAAATCTATAACGGTGAAGGTAGCTGAGATATTACTTGAATTTTTTTTAGTTAAAGTTTTCGAATACTATCTTTGAGAAAGACAGCAACACGACTGACAATATGTGCTTTTCTAATTGTAAGTGATTTGTTTCGAAGACGATTTTGTCAATTTTCATTTTACTTACAAATAAAATTATACGTTCACTATTCGAAAATGAATAAATCGATTTTAGTTGATACTTCTTAAAATCATTAAAATATAATATTTTAAACGTATCTTAAAATATACACAAACATATGATCGACCAATCCAATACAACGTATCCTCAAATCGCACCATCCTCTCAATAATTTCGTCAATATTCAACGCGATAATTTCTCCAACAAATAAAAAATAGCCATACCAAATCTCTTCACTTCCCATAAGTGCGATGTACACATCTGAATTGCTGAAGCAATCGCACGTACAGTGTACAAACACACACGTGTACAATATGTCGTTGGCGTATGTTCGTAGCACAGTTCGCGCACGTGGAAATCAATAAACCTGTCGACTATGAATAACTAAACAAACCAGTTCCTGCGATTGGGAAATAAACGGAAAAACGGCCGTAGCGTGAAGGGAGGCGCTGGTTTACGTGACGTAAAGTCGCCCGCTAATAAATACGGATGTATAAAAGTTGTCGGGGGATATATTCTTTGTTTTCGTGAGTTTGTTTAAGGATTGTGTGGTTGGTGATTGTTTTAGTTTATATGGAGAGTCATTGGGAGGTGTAGAATTTAGGTTTTGATGGAAAATTATATGTTAAAATTGATTGTAAAATAGATGTCATGAAAGAATATTTTTGAAATAGAAATCAATTTCAATAAAACAACCATTTTATATTTGAAAAAATGATATTCTTAATGATGCGTTTCTTGTTTTAGTGAAGTTTAAAGCCCTGCGCGTTACGTTTGCTATTGGATAGGAATGAAGACCAACTCAGATTCGCGTTCTTTTGTATGAGTCAAATATTATATTTTATGTATAAAAAGTTGATTCAGAGAAAATAATAATATCGTTGGTGTAAAGTTTTTTCGAAAAAAAAAAATTATGAAATATAAAAAATTTTCTAGTGTTGTAAAATTTGTGAAAAAATTCCGGTTCATTCAAAAAAATATTAATGGAATCACATTAGAAGCCAAAAAATATTCTAGATTCCTAAAATATTCTCAATCAAATGATTGTACATAATATAATATATAAAATAATATGTAGGTACAAAAGCAAATAAGAAAATACTGTATAAAAAATTTTTCATGAAAACTATTATATTATACATACACTAATTTCGGAGAAAAATTTTATGAACTCACATTACATAATATCTTATTGTTTTGTTTATCAATCCATCTTATATAAATTGAGTATGAATAAATGTTTCAATATTGACAAGAATTCATATGGAAATACCAAAACCGTGTATTTTTGCCAAAAATCCAATTTTGTCCAAATTTCTATGAATTCTTTCGATTGCTCTGAAAATAAAACATGGTAAATCGATACGCCCGCTATAGAAAGCGGCCCGAACAGAAGAAAATAACGCGTCGTAAACAATGACATCGAGATAACGAATCAATCATACGTTTTTCTCCTACATTTTTTTATTATGTCCTTTTTTTCATTTTCCTCATCCATCCGCATTCAAGATGTTTTTCGAACGTGGCTTATTTACATTTCAGAATAATGAAAAGAAATATGACAGCAAACATTATTTAACGTAGGTATTTTTATATAAGGTCAAAAAAATCTGGTTACATTATATTAAGAAATTAAAATTTATTATTTTTAACTTATGAAGAGTTGATATTTTTCATAAATTATAATATTAACGTTATGCTGTAACTAAAAACTCGTCCTTATTTAATATAATATGATACTAAATCTTCAAAATATTTACCTTCACATTATAACCTGTAGTTTATTTAAAGTGCCTCCTGAAAATCGATTGAAATTCTAATCCAACAAGTGAGCAGCGAATCAAATATTCAATACTTGAGAGTTGAACTACTCATTCTACGTAAGCTCTAGAATGAACGTAGCCGCAATTATGCTTAATTGTAGCAAATTCGAATTCGCTCGCGTGCATTCGACAAATTTCAAAGTTGATTTTGTTCGGAGAAAACTCCACAATTTCTAAAACTGTGAACCGCTCAACGGTGCTAAGGAAATGGACGAAAAATCACAAATACAAAACAGGAAAGTGCCACTTTTGTATACTATCGCAGCGTACCAGCTTCGCTTAAAGCTGGTAATACAACCGTATAAAGTTTGGTCGTTAAAGTAAGCTTTACTAATTCCAATTAGACCAGAAATAGTCGTTAGTGCAATACGGTGCCTTTGCTAGATGAACTTCGCGAGTGTGTTCCGATAATGATGAATGTTGACTAAATTATTATTTTTTCCTTTCGTTTTCCAACCGGTGAAGTACTGCAGCAGTCATCTAGTTAATGATGATTGGTAAATTATGCATATCCGCAGAAAACGAGGCACTCATTTGCTCGTTCTAATTTACTCTTGATCAAATAATCGATTCAAATAACATTGAGTACTTCAGTAAATTCAAACTAAGTTTTCCTCGCCATTATGTAATGAATACAAAATTTAATTATTTAAATTGAAAAAAGCTGCCTCATTACATGAAAAAAATACGAAATGAATTGAAAAATTTCTCGGTAAAACTCTTCATTATTTATTTATCATCCGTCCTTTGAGCGAAAATCTGTATGATTTCCCAGGATTTTTTTGACATCGTACAATACTCGATTTTAATATAACGTTTTTGGACGAGTTTCCAATTCACAATCTGTACATAAGAATTGTGTATATAAGGTTTGGCGTAGGCGTGTGCTTTTGGATAGAATCGGCGCTTTGCCCGATTGCCAACGTCAGATATTGGCATAATATTGCTTTCGAAGATAAGTGTATATTTATGTAAAAGCATAACATTATGAGGAGTTCTTCAGTAGAGGGATTAACGGTAAAAGTTTTTACTTGAAAGTCCTTAATATTTTTGCAATTCAAAGCGCTAATATTATGATTTACGATTAATTTTTAGAAAAAAATATTTATATATTATATATGTTTTTATATATTAGAAAATTAAAAAAAAAATTCAATATTGCCCAAACAACTTGAATTGAAAACGAACCAATTTAATATTACTATAGATAAAAAAACTCTGAAAATCAAAAAAAAAAATTCAATACTCTCGACCCTTCTTTTATTGTTTTATTCTATAATATTATCGTTTTATTAAAGTATATGAACTCGTATAAATTTTCGTATTTAAATATTACATATCATATAAAAATAATATATCATTACAATACAATATTCGAAATGATTATATAAACACTATTACCATACTATGTACACACAAATTCCTCCCCTCTTTAATCAACCACAATATTGACAAAGGACGAAAAAACAATCATAAAAGTTAACCACACACAATCACGTAACGACTCAAATCAGATCGACAAAATGCGCAGTTTTCATCAAAAACCAGAAAATTATCATCCACGTGCCCTTCTAACGATATTTATCTAGGGCTCCGTGTCCTCTTATCGTCTTTGGACGATTCGCCACAATGGCTCCGAGGATTTGTTGCTTAATGGAAGCGAATCCGGTCCGAAAGGATGTGGCCGGCATTACCAGGACTCCCCCCGGTGGGGATAGGCGCGAACGCTTATCCTGGAGGTTGTTTATTTTTCCCCTTTCCCGCCACTCGGGAAAATCGCCCGAGATTTGCATTCATCGGAAGCCATTTGCGAAAAATCGGGAAAATTCGGATTTGATCACCGTTCCGGTCTATTTTTTCCGGCTGCCTGTTTTCGGGCGGTGCTTCGTCGGGGCTTCGGCTGAAAGGGTTCTTCTTGAGTCGTCAAGGTCGTGTGTTCGTTTTTCGGGTGTGGAAATTGAATCGGATGTTTTCCGGGAGTCGGTGGGTTTTTGGAAAAATTTTAATGTTCATGTCGAGTCGATTGGTTTCGAAATTTTGTTGGATCTTTTATTATTATGAATTCTCAATAATGTATTTTAGTAAATGAAAATTATTTTGAAATCAACTATGAAAAAATTTAAGACCATTAATACTGATTCAAGTTTTACAACAGTACCTACTAAAAAACGGATGAAAATATTTGATTTCAAAACAAAATTCATTTGAAAAAACAAACAATTAAAACGACATAAATATTTTCAATAGAATCAAACGTACCAACGTTTTGATCCTCTGTTAAGTGGAATTTTTTTATTTCGCTCGCAATATTGCTTCAATTCTGCTAAATTTTCTCGACAATTTTTCAATCGGATGGAAACGTAATGTGCTCAATGATTATCATCTTCGTTATTTCGTCATATTTTTGTGCGTATATATTATTAAGAGGAAGTGATTAATTTCAAGGTCGCACTCATTATAATAAGTCGTCTCTTTGGAAGAATTTCCTTTTACGTGATGAGCAGGTGCTTTTTGTGTTATATACCTTTATAATAATTGTGTTTTAAAGATGGCCTTCTAAGTGTGGGTACATTTTGTTTTAACTGTATGAAAATTTCTTCATGTTGTTATGTTTTTACTTAGAAAAATATACTTGTTGTTTATAGTGAAATTTATAAAAACGCTCATTAAAAATTGAGTTTTTTCATTTTATAATTCAAATTCAAAATTAACAGTTAGTGAAAATTTTTAATCTACATTTTCTTTGATTTTTTGTAAAACTAGCGGTAGTACCCGGCGTTGCTCAGGACTCGGCATTTTAAATCAAATTCTTTTTATATGGAGATCGGTCGAACGATATATGGCGGAAAAATTTTTTTGCAGACCGTCCCGTTTTGGGTTCTGAGAAATATGGTCACCCTATTTTAAAGATACGAAAACCTTTTCGACAAAAAAATACATATACATGCCAATTTTCATGGCGGTCGGTCGAACCGTATTGGAGTAATACGGCAACAAACGAACAAATATAGAAACATCCTTTTTTATATTGTATATACAGATTCAAGGAAAAACTTGTTCATCATTTATCTTAATAAAATTATTTTTAACGAATCTATAGATTTAATTATTTGAATTCACTATTTTGATAAATTGGCTAATTATATGAATTGGAATAAAAATAAATTATACTTATTAAAAATTCTCCGATCAATAATAATGATAATCCTATATAATAGTTTCTATTCATTACAAAATTTGGATTAATATTCGAAAATACCTAGAAACATATAGACCCATTTAATATTGTAAAATTTGAAAATAATCTTTCGTAAAGTGTTCTCTAAAACAATAATTTTATTTTTCGGAATACTGATAAATTTAACATCCTTTTACCACATTTGTGCTTCACAGAAAATGTTTAAAGGGTTTATTTATAAATTTCATTTTGATCGATCAATAAAAACGCCAGTTTTCTAATTTGTTAATTGCAATAACCTATTAAAAAATTTATAAACATAAAATATCCCCAAACGTATTTTTTTTTTTAAATATTATCCTCTCAAAGATTTTATGAACTTCTTTAAACATATTAATAATATACTTCACTGCGAAATTTCCTTGACCAAATAACAAAAAAACTTCCTTCTGCCGTTTCTGCGCGGCGGAAAAATCACAGCGAACATTTTGAAAACCACTGAATAATACATTAATATATTTACACGCAAATATATAAATATATTTCGGCGTTAGCATTATAGATACAGGGTATCGGTGCGAGTTCTTATGTACGCACTTTTCGGCCGGGGCCCCGTGAAGTGCGTATTCATCACAGAACCTTTAGCGCGGACCTTTCCTCGGGGCTTTTACCATCAAAGCGCCATTTTTCATATAAAGTAAACGTAAAATCAACACTGGCACATAACGAAACACTTTTCCACCTCTCCGGCGGACTAGGGACGCCGTCAGATAAAGTGTGTGTGTGCGAAAATGAAATTTTGGGCGGAAAAAAATCGGGATTTCGTTCCGCGGATTATGGGTGGGCGTTTTCTTTGGGTTTTAAAAGATGTATTGAAGGTCGTTATTTTTTTATAATAAAATTTTCTTAGAATGATTATTCATAAAAAATAAAATTCATTAACTAAGCAGAAGGATATAAAAAAAATATATTTTTCTTAATTAAAATAATTTTAATAATGAATATTTTCATTAATGCCGACTACTTGATGCCTGCACAAGTAATTATTCGTAATTATTCGTATTATTAATTATTCGTAATTTATCTTAAAACATTAAGTTGATTACTTATTATAAAGTGCTTAAAATAATACTAAGATTCTTATCGATAAAAAAAATAAATATCCATATCGGTCAAGCCGGTGCCTGGCGTTGCTCGAGACTAAAATTATAAATTTAATTATTTTTTTAATTTAATTTTTGCAGACTGTCCAGTTATGGGTTCTGAGAAATATGGTCACACCCTATTTTAATGATACAACAACATTTTTGACAAAAAATACATATACATGCCAATTTTCATGGCGATCAGTCGAATGGTGTTGGAGTGAAACGGCATCAAACAAACAAACAAACAAACATATACACAAACATCCATTTTTATAACTTTATTCCGAATATCGCGAAATTAGACATGTCTCCCCTATAGTATTTTTATATAAACGTTCTTTTTTTCTCTTTAATCATCAAATTGTGATATTAAACATTAATAAAAACCGAATGATTTGAAAAAAATATTATGCATAACATTTTTCAGAATCATCAAAGAATTATTAAAACGAAAATAAAACGTTCAAAAATAATAATTTTATTTATTGGATGTATTCAATATTTCTTCGCATTTTTCAAACTTCACGTTTGATTAAAAGGACTAACGTAGCGTTCTGAGAATTTCTGAGTTTTCTATTTCTTATATTTTTGAATTTCATTTTTGCTTGTTTTCTTCGCAGGAGAATATTCGCGTGGAAAGGTAATAATATAATATGTTTTGAGTTATGCTGCTTGGCGTATCTCCTCAGAATTAATAAGGCTTTTATGGGGCTTCGATAATCCAAAAATCGAATGCTGAAACGTGATAAATCATATACTACATTATATACCCTCAGGATATTTGGACGTCTACGAACAGCAATGTCTGTGTTTTAACAGTACAAAGCAATTCATATACATGTCAAATATAATAACATCGATTTTAATTCACAATTTATCATTTCTATCCATGTATTATATTTCAATACGAACCTTTTTTGATACTTTTTTGGAATAAAGACGTTTTCAGCAAGACAAATCTTGAATTGAATACTGAAATCATGCCTTGCTAAATGGCTACAAATTAATATTATGCAATTACATCTGTTCATTAACCTCACCATGGTCCACTTAACCATAATAATTAAAAATCGGTACATTAAGAATATATGAAATCACTTACTTTATTAACTAGATAACAAAATTTAGAACCAATCGATTATATAACGATGAATAATATTTTTAAATAAGTTCACGTTTTTAAAAATATATAATATGATAATTTCGGCATTTACATAATATTTTAAAATAAACACATATTAACATGTTGATTTTTAAAATTTCACCAAAATATTTCTCTCATACAATTTTCAATATTCAAAACTTTTATAATAATATACACTTATAAAATCGAAAATAACTAAAATTCCCAAACCTCTTCTGTACAAAAATCCTATACGACCTTTCGAACAAAAACCGCCCATAACCATTAAAACCACTGACGAATTAAAAGGTCAGTTTTAATCGTCCGGCTTATTCTTGTCGATTTTAATGCATGAAAAACGACACATTCGGCGGACCGATCTCGATGATCAAAGGTTCGCGATCCCCGCTTGCCGGATATTGAAAGCGGATAAATGACAATGCGGGGATATTGCAATGGTGTGTATGTGCAGAAGGTAGGGATGCAGGATATGGGGTCGTAGGGATGTGGGGGTGTGGGTGTGACACGATCGTTATTAATGGAGGAAATTGAATTTCGCACGAAAATTTCGCACGGATGTATTTGAATTTTATGTTTTTCGGTCGATGTTTCGTTTTTGGTCTTTGTTGATTGAATTGAATCCGTATTTGATTTTTCCATCGTTGAAAAAATTGAAATTGATGAATATTAAATTCATTTTTCTTAAATGAAAAGTTTCGCTTTAAATTAATAAACTTTTTCCTCGTACCATGTATCAAATTTTGTTTATAAATCTTATTTCAAGAAGATTTATTCGCATGACAGAGAAAAAGTTGCGTTAATTTTACAAAACATCCAAAATACACGTGTGGGAAAAAAAATATCCTATAAAAGTTCCGAGCAAAAAGTTCGTACCTCCTGTTGCTCACATGTCAAAATTACGAAACTCTCGAGACTCCAAGTCGACGTCTCTTCAACGTAAACATTCCTATAAATTTGTGTCGGGATTACTCTGATAAAAAAATATATAATAAAAAGAAATAACGTGGAAATTTGACGAAAAACCTCGAATTTTCTCAGAAGGCCTTCGGATCCGCAAATATAATATTAATTACGGTGTTTGGGAATCTGCGGGTTCCCGGCCTAGATCTATATTTCACTAGGAGCTGGCCGATAATGTGGAAAAGTCAAAGGACTAATGGAAAATAGTTCAGGTCAAGCGGAAAACTAAAACCTCCGAAATATGACCTCGTAACTAATAAACTATGGCTAATTGTATTAGACGCTAATGGTTTTCGCAGGGCCCCTACGTTCAATGACTTTTTAATATCTGTTAATTAAAACGAAATTGTGCTTTAAACGTTCAAAGACTTTTTTAATACGATTAATTTTTTTACTAATAATATTTCATACTGTGAAAGATATGCTGTCAATATCAATATATAATATCTTATATAGATGCACTATCATAGAAACAAATTTTATTATTCACGAACTTTATCCATTTTCCGCATATGACAAAAATAAATATAATACATATATTCGTTACACGCAATAACAATATTTTTTTCCATGCCCACACGTTCCAAACCGTGCACATATTAAACATTCCGATACAATCCACTCATTAGCGATAGTGCAACAATTAAATTGTGGAACAGCGACAAAATAGCGGCATTCCAAACGAAACAACCATAATAATAATTAATGAAAACTCTAGCTGGAAACGGTCTTGACTTCAGCCACGTCGAAATATGGTAATACGATTTTGTAACACTTGGTCCGAAGCCCTGCATAGAACGCAGTTATTACCGCTTCAATAGACATAAACAACGAAATATTAAAAGTTGGTCTGGCAAAATGGTCGTAAAATGAAACGTTGGCCAACACTGTGCGAACCGAACTAAAATAAGCCACGTATTTTGTATTGAAATTAAAATAATTTGTAGCAGTTCGTGTTGTATTAGTCGCTTAGTAGTGTTCAGTAATTGCTTTGCAAAATTTCTATGATGTAGAAACGAAAAGTTTTGTATTTTGAAAATTTTAATTGTTTGATCGAGTTTGTTATTAATGAAATATTTTAAATAATATTCATCAAATATACACTAAATAATTGCATTCGTAAAGGGTTTTTATTATCAATCAATGTGGACTACATTTTTTTTCAACACTGCCATAATAAGTCATTAATTGAAAATTATATTCATCTCAAATTCCGTTTTATTTTCGCAGAAAATGGAAATGAGAATATTTGATCTGTGTAAGAAACTATTGATTATTTAAAAGTAGTGGGACTTAACATCATAGTTATGTAATTTATATCTATTTTTTCAAGTAAAAATATATGAAGCATTTTTGCGTTGAAATTACAAGCGTTTTGCTACTTAATTAGGGACTCGCTTTCAAAAGAACGAATGAAAAATTTTCACCTCGACTTTTTCTCTTTGCGCTCGGCGAATCCAAGAAAGTATAAAATAATTCAAGAAAGTGGATTAAAGACATGCCGTTTTCGCTTTTCGCTTTCCATAGCCGTAGCTACAAAAAAATGTACAAAAAAATAAATAAAATAATAACGCTCGAGAGGAAGACGAGCAAAATCTCAGCTGAAAAATGATAATGATAATGATTATAAATACGCCGCTGAAAAAAATAATAATAACGTCCCGAGCACAAGACGAGTGCTTTTCATCTCTCGTCATCCGTGAGGCTCGCGATACGAACACAATAGTCCTTTATCGGACCACGATTGTTCTCCAGAGGAGTTCTTTAAAAGGACGAGCCTGAAAAAAAATATAGCTTGGAAACGAGGCCCAAACCCAGATACTCTCCTGGGACGGTTCGCAACACGTGTTCGATTCGTTGAAAACGACTGAAAAAGTAGCGGAAATGTCTTTGCTGCTGAGACTAATTTTCGTTTATAAAAATAAAAGCGCTCTATAAAAAAATATTTCCGATTGTGTTACATACATTTTTACTTCAGCGATTAACGAAAATCATTACATCCGATAAAACTAAATGATTAGATTCAAATATTACAATAAAAAAAAAGATCGTCGAAAGTAATAAATCTAATTTCATATTCAAATTTAAATTTTTTCTACAAATATTTTATAATATATACGAAAGAATTTTACGACATGTTTTCATATCGTCTTGACATCAGAAATTCATATGAACGTCTGAATGATCCTATTCTCATTGACCTAGAATTATATTGCTTTTTAACAATGGCAGAGCCAACGTTTCGAAGATTTTCGTGTTATTTATATGTGTTTCAATATCGTTTTCCATCTTTTCACATGACGCGCACTTTTGTACGGCCCGCCGCCTCTCCGAAAGAAATAAAAACGATAGCGTTGCACTTCTGCTTTATAACGTTGTAAAACACATTTACGTTTGAAAAATTGAATTTTGCCGCGAAATATCACTTACTCAACAAAATCGCCTATTTAGTTTGACACTTTGCAGCTCCACTTTTGCTGCATATATAGAAATCTAATGTGCAACACATTTCAAATAAAAAAAAACTCATTAAATTTTCAATTAAACTTTATAATATATTTTAACTGATGCACCCGAAACAATTCATGGAATTCTTGTTGGAAATATGCTATCAATATTTAAAAATGAAACCGTCAATTTTGATATTATATCTGCCGGTCAATATATTCAAAATTTCCGATAATCTCATTGGAATTCCGCAACGACTGAATTTCTCCCATATTTGGACGCATCTGCGCTTTCTGCGACGGTTCCCAATAGTCGGAATTTTCGGATTATTGGAACGAGTAATTCTGCTGCGCTATGTCTCTCACAAAATCGTCAATATATATTTCGTATAAAGCATGTCTAAAAAAATTCATTAAATTTGAACACAGAGCATTTTGATTTAAAGATTTTAATTCAAGATCATTTGGTTAATTGAAAATATACCTATAAAATATTTGATATGATTTTTTTTATTTATAAATATAAGATACATTGTAACAGATCTTAAAAATGTTATTAAATATTTCAAACTCTTTCAACATAATGTATATTTGAATTGTATAGAGAATGTCATAATCTGGCCGGATATTAAGTCGCTCGGTTGCAAATCGAAATCACGGCTAACGAATACGATGAAACGATGTTATTTGAGTAATGAAACCTTAATGCATATGCTGTTCGATTAAACATATTTGATTTAAATTGACCAAAATCTATTTTGCATCCTTGGTATAATTGAAAATTGTAAATATTTTTATTCAGCATTGCAATTCAGTTTTGAATTCAAGAAGCTTTAATAAAACGTAGTTTTATATACAATGGGGTCAGAATTTAAAGATGATTCGTAGATATATTATAGAAAATTATATTATACGACAAGAACAGACGAAATGGTTGAAAATGATTTGCATCTCGTTACGTGGGATCGCATACTGTATTGGCTGCGCTCCAGTTGACCGAGTTCGAAATGTTCGAAAAACGATCGTTAACATGTCCAAGTACTTACACGAACTTTAACTAATAAGGAAGCAATTCACCTGAACCATCTAAACATAACAAACGAAACCATTCAATTTCAAAAATGAATCCGCAATCGTTAAAACCATTTTGCAAAACGATTCACATACGGAACTAATGAACAATCTCCCTTCTGAATTTTATTTTAAAAATACTCGAAAAAAGACACGTCTAGTCGTGAACATACGAATGCGCATTTTTTGAAGCGATCGGCGCCAATTTGGTGGGCTTTATCGTCGTGCCGCTTTCGACCGTCCAGTGTTTAGGACGTTCGTTCGGGCCAATTAGGCGACCAACGCCCCCCAAAAAGGGGTCCAAAAGAGGCCCAGTAGCCCAAATCCCCGAAGGGTTAACGGGGACAACGCCGCAACACACTTTTTCCCGTTAATTAAGCCGCTGCCGCGTTAAATTGCGTTACTGCGTGCCGCGCGTACGATCAATCCGATGCTTTTTGACTTTTTTTTGGTTTTTATTTTTTTAAATTTTTGTTGATTTTTTTTTATTGTTTGATCAGTACTTAATATAAAAAATATATATTATATTTTTTAAGAATTGTAAATCTTCTATATCTATATTTATATAAAAATGGATGTTTGTACTTATATTATATATATTTGTTAGTTGCCGTATCACTCCAACACCGTTCCACGATCGCCATGGAAATTGGCATGTATATGTATTTTTTTGTCGAAAATGTTTTTAGCATCATTGAAATAGGGTGACCATATTTCCCGGAACCCAAAACGGGACGGTCCGCAAAAAAATGTTCCCCCACCTACATATATAAAACAAATTATTTTTTGGCGATGATGTTTTTGTATTATTGAAATAGGGTGGCAAACCCAAAACGGGACGTCCGCAAAAGTCAAATTAAAAAAATAATTTGATTTCAAATTTAAATCCCGAGCAACGCTAGTATATAAAAAAAGTAATCATTACCGTTTATTTGGGAACAATAACTATAGGATTTTAATGAAAATCGTCCAAAATTTATAAAATCATAATTTTATTTATAAATAAGAATAGTCTGTTTTGAAATTTAAATTCAAATTTTATGGAAACCCGCTGTTAAAATTTAAATGATTTATTTTGGTGTTTTGATTTGTAAGCGTTTTAAATACTGATCAATTCAGAGTAGGTTGCAAAAATTAATACACGATAAAAAAGAGGTTTTTTTTTCGTTCCGCAAAAACAAACTTTAATAAAAGAGTATTATGTTCAAAACTTCATTATTGTGTACGCATGGTACAAATTTTTTTCAACGTTGTTTTCCATTGAAGCGAATGCGTTTTTTATCATGAATTCCGCTGAAAACAATGCAAAATTGCAAATCATTCCATTTTTTATGCGTTCGTTTTTTATATTTTTTGAAAAAAGTCGCATTGTGCTCGGGGCGTTTCGATTTCGAAAAGAACAAAGGATCCATCAGAACGGAAATGTGCGAATCGAAACGATAGTTTTCATTCGTGGCTGGAAAACTGATACGACACGTTCTGAAAGTCTGTCAAAACAAGGGAAAACTATCAATTTTCAATTTGATTCCAAAGAAAATAAATCTAAAAAGATTTGAACAACCGTATTGCCAGTACGAATCATCGAAATATTTGAAATTTAAATTTCATTTTAATTTGACTCATTCATCTATTAATTTTAAAATTAAACGACTTTATGTTAAATTTCTACAGTAATGAAAGCAAGCAATTAATATAAAGACAGCTAATACCTTTTCAATAAAATATTTTAATATTTCGCGTCTACTTTCAATTACAATATATTAATTAATAAATTAGTTTTAAAGGAAAATTCTAAGGTTGGTAAAAGACCTCAATACAAAGAAGCAATTTCATACTAAAAATTAAAATCGAATCGAAGTCAATTGAAGACTTAAACTTCAGAACGATTTTATACTATACTCCATTTTTTCATAAAATTACCTACTTTTCTCACATCAATTACCACCTGAGATGACGTAACATATTCCAAGCTATAAACTACGATCACGGCAATTCAAATGAGATGACGAATTATTGCACATCGAACACGCAACACAGGCCACACAATTACGCAATGGACGTGCAATGCTGCATACACCGACACGTCATAATAATTATGATTAGATCGAATTTCATGTGTCCCAATGTTAGCCACCACGCGTAATTAGCGACGATACTGTTCTGTCGGACATATAATCGGATCACGGTCAGGGATTGTAAAACTGGATTCCTATTTGGGGAGAATTGGCTTACTTTGTATTTTTTTTTTATTTTGTTAATTTGAGATGTTCATCGTTGATTGAGTTATTAAAAATAGAAGGTTTCAATCGTTCCGTCGAGCTAGAAACCAATGATTTTTTTACTGTATATTGGTGGTAAATCAATAAGTTTGAAAATCACTCGGAACACGTTGTTAAATGATATGGTATGTTAGTGATCGAATGTTACTGTTTTGAAACTTTTCAGCAATAGATAATTTTAGTACTCAGCTCCTTGAAAGTTTTTTTAGCTACGTAATGACAAAAAAAGTTGAAAAATAAAAATTATTTGATATAATATAGAAACCAGGTGGTTTTCCTCTAAATCATGCGAAGCTTAACGCAAAATGTTCGAGGAACCGAATCGAACAAACTGCCAATTATTTCGCCGAACGTTCGACGTTCAATTTGTCGATTTGAACGAATTCATATGCCACAATTGGAATCGTATTAATTTCATACATTTTTTTAGGACAAATTACTGAGACTGACCTATTTATTAATCTATTACACAACTTATGAATGTAATATTTAATACTTACTAATAATTAATAGAAATCAAAAGTTAAATTTGAAGAACGATCAGTAAATTTAAAAAATATATTTTATTTTCAGAGGACGATGACACCGAATATGATCTCCATCCTGATTCTATTTATATATGACAGAATTTGAATGAATAATTCTGTGGGTTGCGCACTTCTGATTCTGTCTAAAATTCAATGTTTTACGTATTCATAGAGGGAAAAGTCTCTGTCGACGCTAACTAATCAAATGAACGGAATACCGTTCTAACGAGAAAATAAGTGAGCTGTGTCCGTATGGGAGCTTGCAAACTTTGCTACTACAGAGGTATGCAGTGTTTTCCGCTAATTTAGGACTGCGAGTTAATTTTTTGAAAACCTTTTGACTCCGTAGTTTTCAATAGAGCTGAAATTTAAATTGCGATAACGGTTTTATAAAAGTTTATATAATTGCTTGTTAAATATTTTATGATGATTTTCGACAGTTAAAAATATTTTAGATGATTTAATTAATATAAAGAACAAAAAAATTAAAACAATAAACAATAATCAATTTTCTACGAAAAAAAATATTTTTAATCGATCTCTTTATGTACAAAGAATTTTATTGATTCAGCAGGATTTTAGTTATTTTTTAAATTCCATACAATGTTATAAACATACCTCACACAATTAATCGTAAGTTTACTCAAAATCAAACTAAACGGAATAAATCAAATATTGAAAACGCCTAAAGTTTATTCGTCAGTTAATTAATACAGTTAATTTTCAATGAGATTCATAATGTAGTGAAATTCAAAGAGTCACTAGAAAATTTTTCGGTCTTACGGTCTCCAGGCAAATTATCCTAAATGAAATATCTTTTGGACGGACAATGTTCACTTTTGTCGTGTGTTCTACGAACCGATGATTCTGATTTTCCGCCAGAGATCATCCTCCGGCTCTTCAGCCAGGTGTGAAAAGGTCCTGGAACAGGATCCAGGTTATTAAAAGCGAAATTGGTAGCGGAACACCATCTGCTTGCTAGCTTGTTACGAAATTCGTTTCAATAAACAATCTGAAGAAATAAATTTTAGTTAATAAAACATTTTTTTATTACGGTTATAAATATGAGCGTGACATAATACTTCATCCGGCATGATTTGCATTCATTTTCACGTAATTTTTCCCCATTCCTCGTCGTCCATTTCTTTAATGAACACGTCAATGAGTGTCATCTTTGATTAATTAATATTGGCGGTAGCCCTTCTCGACTTCGCCGGTAAACACGCTCCTCTCTTCTTCTTAATGGTTTTCCTTTTTCGTTTAGTCTTTGCCACCGTGTAAGTTTATATAGACGTCATAGAGGAGTTCTTTTTCATCTTTGCCGTTATTATATCCCATAGTATATTTGGAGTCTTCGTCTTCGTCTCGGAAACTGTTACCGTTGAAGGCTTATTTAAATGAGGCGTTCTGCCACGAGAAAAGGAAAATATACAGAAAAAGCAAAGCGATAGTTGCGATGTAAAATAGAATTCTCTTCCGCACATCTATGATAGATTCAGTAAATACCCTCATTTTATAAACCATTGTGGGTATATTATTTTAGCTGTCGAAATCGAGAATGATCCATTTATTTATTTGAATTTGTGCATACTTCTTAAAAAAAAGTATTTTTTAATTTTTATTTATCTGGTTTTTTACACTTTTCTGGTTTAGGCACTGAATCAATTTATTATAAAAATAATTATAATTATTTTGTAATCATGAAAAAATACTAATGTAAAATCAACAGAAACTTTCTGAAAATTCATAACAATTTAAAAACGCAGATTAAACATTCTATAAATTTTTAAAATGAAATTTTCAACTGAAAACAATAAACATAATACAAATTTTTCCCCCACACCGAACACGAAAAATGCGAACGCAATTTAATTAAACAATAATACTCGACTTCACATCACGGGAACAACAACACCAAAACGCATTACAAAAGCGACAAAGCATCAGAGGGGACGATCGCAGCCGGCCTTAAAAGGGTCAAAAGGTAAATACCAATATTTATATTCAGAGACGTTATCTTTTCAGCGGACGGAGAAACGGCGCGGAAACTGACCGTACATCACGGATCGACGGACATCACAGGCGAAACCACCCATTTCCACCCATTTCCACCCACTTTCCTCCCACACGAGGATGCTTTTACCTCACCTGGCCAATTCGTGATGCAGACCCTCTCCCGGGAATGAGAGGGTGAATTAATGGGTGAGCGGTATGTGATATGGTCTATATTATGTGATGATTCGGCAATTCTTATTTGAGTTGCATTTCGTTGTTTGATTAATGTTCTATAATTTGAAAAATTCTTAAGCACCTTCGTTCGAGCGCCATCACGTCTCAATCGCACTGGAGTTTAATTAAAACGTTTATTAAAAACGGTCCTCTGCCATACAACGACATTCCATGCATACTGAAAACCCATCTAGAACGCAACAGGCCCGACAACATATCTATACCGTGTTAGCTGAAAATGCCAACTTCGGCTGAAAGCTGCGAACTCTCTTCGAAGACGGTAGAAGAAAGCCTTTGGAACGGTTCCCGGGAACCGGAGATATCGATTGGTTCTAATTATGGACCTCCTTGTCCCTCTTCCTTCGAAACCGTAAATTTTAATGACGGTCGGTTGCTGAAACGACGTCGTCGAAGGCAGCTCCCACGTTGCCGTACTAAAATGAAGGTTTAAAGTAATCTGATGAGGAATTTGAAGTATCCTGAAGATTGAGACGTCACGATGTTCGATTTTTCAGTTTGATTGTATTCCAGTTATGTAATATTTTAATTGATTCAAGTTTAAAAGTATAATATTTTTATGAGTTTTTTATCATAGTGTTCAAATGACATTTTTTTGTTTACATGAAATTTTTTATTGTAATTTAATTTATCATTTAAATTAGCAAAATAAAAATACTCTGCATACTCATAAAATTTTTATATTTTGAAATGGTTGTTAAATTGAGTAATTAGTTGAGACTGGACGACTTAATGAATTAAATAAAAAAATCATTGTTGCTCCGTAAAATTTTAGTAATTTACTTTGATTGAACGACTTTATAAATGTAAAGAAAAAACTCTCAAATTGAGATACTGGAAAACCTGTATTTGCATCATTGAGGTAACGTCAAATGTTAGTCCACTTTTAAATTTCTCTCATAAAATTCAATTTTGTTTTCATTGGCCTTAAAAAGAAATTATCTTTCTTTTCAATGTAATTTTTTTCACTTACGTAATTTGATCCTAAAATACACTCTTTTTCGACAAACGAATAAAAGTTCAAAAAACGTAATACCACAATTTCTCAGTACCGAAAACGAATCTTATATTCGAAACATCTCCGAGCCCAATAATTTTCAAAGATCACCCCCGAGAGAAGGCTCCAACACCCTACAAACTCCAACATCTTTTTTCATGACATAAACATTCGAGGCGTGTTCCAGCGAAGGTGTCGACAGAATCACGACGCATAAAAATCAAAACGGCAGGGAATCCGATCAAGATCTCGTACACGAGAAGAAGAGTATTCCTTCGAAGCCTTCAGCTGAAAAAAAGGAGCAAACTCTTTAGTTGCTGCCACAAAAGGGACCTACGAAGGATGGAAAAGTTTTTCTTTACGAATCTGTGTCCGTATGAAAAAAGTGCGCCCCTTTTGAGAAGAAACACGCTCGCTTATTGTTTGCGAAATTTCAAAAACTGGCGCGCTTTTGTGCTGTGTTGTGTGTGTGTACTTTGAAGTTGTTGCTGTTCGTTCATCGTGAAAATCGAACCAAGACGAGTTTTTCCTTTTCGCGACTAAGCAATGGTGTCTGGTATCGTAGTTTTCTATTGTAGGAGTTAGGTCATTCAGTTTTGTTACAATATAAAATTTATTAAAGTGATATTATTTAACGTGTATTAAATAAAACGTGTTTATTATTTTGATATTAAACAAAAATATCGGTTCATATAAATGCAATAATTAACATTTAAATTTGTCCATTGAAAATATTTATAAGTTTTTCTTTATGAAAAACGATATCCACGAAAAAATAAATAATATCCGTTACCACGAGTATGCCACGTGTATTCTCAGTCATGTATAAGTATTTTATATTCATATTTTTTATTACGAAATTATCTTCTACTCCAAAAAGATTATTCCATCATACATTACTTAATAAAAATTTATGTTATATCGAAATTTCGTTTCATAATAAATCAATTTACGATAAATAATTTATCGGTGAAAATCGGATACTTCTCAAAGATATCAATTTTGTACAACTACACAACGAAATATCAAATAATAAAACAGAACGTGTACAAAACACGTTTCAGCAACCGAACTCATATTTTACAAATTCAAACGATATTTTTTTTTATATAAAACGTTGAAATTGACGTTTGTACATATGAAAATACAATAATGTTCACAAAAAAAACCGATGCAAAGTTTGTTACGAAAGAAATAATGGAACGCGTACGTGACGCATTTCACAAAAGCCTTTCATGCAAAAAGCTTCGAATCTCGCCATACAATACATTATTTTCCCATGGAAAATCACGAGATTCGCATTAATTCGAACAAACGGAACACAGCAAATTTCCGCAACGAAATCGCGCGTTTTTTGCCCGTACAAAAATGGCGCAAAATTCGCATTCGAATGTCGAAAAACAAAATTTTCAGTCAAATGAGCGGTCCTCGGCAACAGAGTGGATATCCGAAACCGCATTTTTTTACACGAGCTTTCCGAACATGAGCGCGATCAAAGCTTTGACACAGGGACAGAGGGTTCGATCCAAAATACGAGACTGGCTCAAACGGATTCTATCCGACTTCAAATCAAAACAACAAAAAGCAACGATGGAAAAATTGAAGAAAAAAATGGCATGTGTATTCGAATGTTCCAGCTGTGATGTTTCCTCGATGATTTGATGTTTTTTATTGATATATGGATTAAGTTTCGATATTGATTTGACTAAGCACATAATATATTATATTGAATCTTTTCATGCTTAAGTAATCAACTATTTATTGAATATTATCTGATAGAATTGAATATCACTCACTAATGAGTTGGATAAAAAGATTATTAATAATATTGATAAACAATAACGCGATATAAATATATTGATATTTTTATATATTTTGATTATAAATATATTATACTTCATTGGCATATATAATACTTTTGAAATAGATTCGATCCAATTAAAACCTTCACACGTACATCCGAAAACGTTTCTCACTCCAACCAGTCGCAAAAGACGAACAAATCAACACAACCCAATTAAAATATTCACACTTGTACCCAAAAAACATTTCAGAGGCAAACATGTAAAAAATAATTAAAATAAAGAAATAGAATGGATCAAATAAAATACAGGCTTTTCACAAAGGCGGAACGCGGAAACGACGTTTCCAATTACGCGCTGGTAAAAGCGTAAGTTTCGAACTCGATGAGCGAGCATCTAATTATTCCTTGTTCCTTTAATGTTCCTGTTGATGAGTGCTCTTGCATTTGGAAAAGTCACCAAGACTATGAAAATGGTCTGAAGTTTCCTCTGAGGTCTTTTTATGTTGTTTGGATTTGGGTTTTAACTGTGGTTATGAAAAGAACAAGTGTTCATTTCGATTTGATGATTTATTCATTTACTTTGTTTTGATAATAATATTTTTATCGAATAATTTCGTAATAAAATTTATTTGTTAAATTTTTTGATCCACAAAGAGTTACCAAATAATACGACTTTTTCCTACTCTTTTCTATAATACTTCGGCATTTATAAAGGCCATAACTTTTACTTCGACGGAAGCACCCCTCAAAAATGCATAAAATGTTCCTCGAACTCGACTTTTACTTCAATCATAAAAATGCACGCACTCACACAAATATGCAAATTCGATAAAGAAAAAACTCACACAAACATTTAGAAACGAAAATCGTTCAAATAAAAAAAAAAAACGATGCGTTTCCGCAAATAAATCTTCGCAGACAAACGGTCGTACGGGACCCTATAAATATTCCGCCCAATCCCGATAATGAGAGTTTTATAACGTTTTTTATTTGATTTTTTTTCGCCACCGGCAGTCCTTTTTCGGGAGTTTTATTGTTTTTATTCGCTCGCCGATCGTCCATAAATCAAAATTCATTGTCCGATTTTACTGCAAGGCGTTACTTTTCGGCGGCCGATCAAAATTCGATATTATGACGTTTTCCCGCTGGCCGAGATTTTTAAAGGACGGAGGAAAATATTTACGTTTAAATTAAATAGAACATTATCATGAGATTTTTAACGAGTGAAAAATTCGAAGAAAATATAACATTTTTCTTTTTAATGTATTATACGATTTGAATTCTTAAAAAATCAATAAATTCTTAAATAAAGAATAAAAATTTATTTAAAACGTAGCTTATATAAAGCGTATTTGAAGTAATATTGATTATTTTATTTTCCTAAGTTTGTCGCTGTTCTTGGAATCGTGGAAATGGCATATCGAATATCACATTTTGAGGTTTCGAATTTCACCCTTTCGCGTGTTTTGTTTGCTCGCAAAATTGGCATGTGTGAAAATCTTGGAAAAACGAAATCGCGCACGTAAGTACTCAACAGTAGCAATTGTCTAAAATTGCGAAGAAACACGATTGAATCAGTATCTTATTGCACTCGAATTTCAATAAAACGTGGAGGAATTGCAAATGCTGTTACAATCCTCTGTTATACCATTTCATTTTTAATTAAAAAAACTCATATTTGAATATAAACCTGATAGAAATTCACTAAAAAACACAATCAGAATTCATTACAGTGCATCGAGAGGAACAAACTCGAAACTAAAACCCCTTCAAGAATAGCTCGATTGCATTCATTTCATGGACAGATCCTTCATTTTTTTCCATCGATCCCATGAACCAAAATAGAAGATCCTTTGCGAGAGTTAATTTAACCGTTCTACACGGCATTGTTGTGTGCCATAATGTAGGAGAGAGAGAGCTTTTCAACGCGGCGGTCGCGCCAAGGGGAATCCTCGAGTTCTGCCGTCCGGAAAACTCATTCTGTTTTCCATCCGTGGACTTTGCTTTGCTTTGTTGTGTCCGGAAAAGCGGACGCGGAAGAATAGGTTTCGATTTCGCTTAATTACCGCGCATTGTCTGCGAACTTCGCGCGGAATCCATTAGACGACGAACGTTTAATATTACACACTGCTGTAACTCGGTAGCCAAATGAACGCATTGGGAAGTTAATTTTCAAGTTCTTTTATGTTATGATTTTCCAAATAGAAATATAATTTTTTTTTTATATTTGGACGTTGGATTTTTAAATATTCAAATTTATTACTAAATGCGATGTCTTTTCACTTGCTGAATTATTTTATTCATTTTATTCGCTAAGAAATAGTATACTTTTTACACTGTACAGGATTTTTTCACACTGGAATTCGTTCTAAATATTTCAAACTTAATTTTTTGAAATCTTTTTAATAGATTTATTTTTTGACTAATATATGTATGACATATAATGTAATAATTATCTAACATACCTTCAATCAACAATATCTGACCTATAATAATATGAGAAATCTGACCAAGATAGTCAACAAGCACTAATCAGAATAGTATTATACAATAGTGCACATGTCTGGCAAATTCACATCCTCCTGTAATTAACCTCAATGTTAGTAGAGTAACCCTTAAATGCCTTTGATTGCAGAAAGCACTGCACCTACTAATTGCAATGACCTGGTGCGATTAGTAGGCGTATCAATATATAATAGTAACCATTAAATTGATAAATATTAGTAACACAAATATAATATCGTATATGTACTTATCAGAAAAAAATCTCGTTTGCAAAATATTTTGAATATCACGAAAACTATTGATACTATTGGACGCAGATTTAATGATAATAACTATTAATGAAAATCAATATTTTTTCTGGAATCATTCTAAATCATCCAATTAAAATCCGAAATAAAATCCAACGACTTTTGACATCACCTGCACCATTATCGCGCCATCGAAGTGTCGGTCAGCGAATTCGCGTCAAAACGAACATTTCCCTTATTAATAGCCCGTTCGAATGAACCGTTCGTTAACGTCGGTGTCACTTTTATTCGAAAACCGTTTCGCGCCATTAATTCGGCAACGGTTCGACAAAATTATCGCGAAAGTGTTTGCGCAACGGTGTATGCGAAAACACCGCAGAAAATTTCATTTTTTTAATTGAATATTCATGCAAAATTCAGCTTTTCCGATTCTGCGTAAAACTGTCTGCATAGAAGTTAAATTTCGGAAATGTTTTAATCATTTAATAAAAAATTGACTTTTATTGAGTTGTTCTCGGGTAACGTTTTAAGAGATATCTTCGAGTTTGTGATTCAAAAACGCAGGAGAGATAAACAAATTAAATGTATCGTTTTTCCGCTGAAAGAGCGGTAATCTATCGTGTCGTTAAAAAGAAAAACTCGGATTTAATACTGAAAACGATACTTAAAGTAGCCGAGTCACGCTGCTGAAAAAAAGTGAAAGAAGTAAAAAGGAACGTCACGAACAAAGCCGATGACATTCTTTGCAAAGAAAGGGTTATAACGAGCACGTACATAAAAGTGAGCTTTAAATTTTTCGCGAAAAAACTTTTATGCCGGACTCGAGAAGAATTTGCCGCGTTGTTCTCAATATATAAAATTTTTAATATGAAAGATAACAATGATTCCATTAAATTATACGTGAAAATATTTCAGCACTTTGCTTTTGCGATTCATATAATTGGAAGTAAATTTTCTGACATATTCAATCAAGATTCAATTCTGTATTGTGAAAATATTCAATCAACGTTTCATTATTTTTGAGACAACGTAACTATAATACAACACCTAGAGCGGCGCATACACAATTTATGTTAATCCCGAGACAACGCAGGCAAATTTTTAATTAACTTTCAAACAAATAATTAAAATCAGACGACGTCCTGTTTTTGACACAAAAGAGCGAATTTTCCACGTAACAAAGAATGTCATACGTCGTGGAACTGTGCAAAATCAGTATACATGTATTTCGCCGAACAACACCCACATTGCCGAATAGTACGAAAAGTGGTATAGACGTGGTAATAAGCCGAGCCGGGTCAGCGGTCGGCAAACTTTTCTCGGTAATTAAGTTCTTTTTTGTGTGGGCGTCGGGCAATTTGTAACGGCATCCTCCGATGTACATTATGCACTAGGGAAGCCGTTATTTTTATTTTTTTAATACAAAACATCAAAATTTTTAATTTGATTCTATAAATTATTTGGTATCTTCTCAAATTAAATATTTGTCAAAAATAGTGCTTTTGATATAAATTAAATCAAAAAAGTAATAGATTCCTGATTACACTACTAGAAATATTTCAATTATATAATTTTATATAAAGGTTTACGGGTGCATTGAAAAAAAATCGAATTTATTTTAAATATTAATGTTACAAAATTCTTCATATGAAAATATAATATATAAAAATGGTAACCCTGAAAAAGAGTACTCGCCAAATTTGGCAACGTTCATCCTCTTATTCAACTTGGACTCGATCTGCTCTAATGAACTGGGCTTATTCTGAGGAATTTTTCGGTAATTTCATAAATTTTTAATGTGAGATTATTATTTGACGCAATCATCGTCGAGTCTAGTATAAAGTTTCATATTTCGCGCAATAAATATAATTCTATTCGAATTCGTGATACTTTATTCTGGGGATGTGCGCCTCGACGTTTCTTAGACGTGACAAAACTTACGATTACTTTGTAAATAAAAATAAAGTTATGTGTATATTACACGAACTGACACGAAAATATATGATGAAGTATAAAGATATGAATGTAGCATTAAACAAGAATTTTTTTGCAATCGCATACGTCATACAATAAAAAATGGTAATTGAAATTTTTATCGCGCAAATAAATGTTGCGTTCGAATTAGACATTAATACGTTTTTCATCAATAATTGAATGATTCAATCAATGTCATTTTTAACAACATATTATTTAATAATTACATGCATGACCTTTTCAAATAATCTTTGCACCGACATGACGTCAATTAATCGAACCGTAAATCTTTGCAATTTCAGAAACGATTCAATCGAACGTGCGCAATATATTGAAACTCATGTTTGAATTAAACACTCAAACATCGAATTAAAAGACGATCGCTAATTACAGCTACTTGGAAACGATCAACGTGGCACAATATGAAACTGCAATCCCGATACTTGAACGCGCAATATCAATTAGTAGACACGTGCTGTTACGGCTTGTTCACTAATTGAAACGTCTACGTAACTAATACATACCGTCGATATGTAATGATTAAATATATGTTTAATTTGAAATATGCCCTTTTTTCAATCAAACGAAATTGTAACCTTTGTTAAACGAAATTATAATAAAAAGTGCAGAATCGACATCATTTTAATTATTTTTCGTATTCGCTATAGAAAAAAATATGTTTAGCGCAAGAAAAGCTGTATTGGCAGTACTGAATAATAAAATATTGAGTGGCATAATTCGAAATGTGGAAATTCGACATCCGTCCACCGCTTAATTCGATTACTAGCGACCCTGTGTCTCTGTGCCCTTCCCTGGGGACCCTAACCCGCAGTAACTGTTACTGTTGGCTTATACCGAGGCTCAAAACACACGGACCGCGAAATAGTGATATTAAGTTGATTGCGCAATATTATCTTAGAATCCTAAACGCCCTAATCGGCCGTATTCATAATTATTATGTCTTTGAAGAATTTATAGTTTCGAATTGTTTGAATAGTTATTGCCGTATTATGTTTTTGCGATTTTTGTTGTTGGAAAATGTTTTTTTTTTTTTTTTAAATAATTTTATATTGGAATCGATTCTTAATAAATTAAAATAAATTTACTGTATGCGGTTATGTTGATTTCTTGGTTATACAATCTTTTTATCCCAAGTTGAATGTTTTCCATTTCAAGTGGAATATTCTCCATTTTAATTAAATTTTTATTAATATAGTATTATTATATTATATTACAGAATTATCCCCTATATATAATAGCACATTTTTGTGTATCTGTTCGATGACGCTTGCGACTTTTAAATGAACGATACTAATGATGATGATGATAATGATAACGACAAATGACAAATGGCAAATAACAAATGAACTATCGGGTTTTCACATTTTATCGTTTTCCGTTTCTTAAAAAATCCACAGCCGATGTTATAAACATCGGGTCTTTATACTATTATTAATATGTATTGCTAATAACATTTTTTTAAATTAAATTATTATTTCGAAATACGACTTGGACTAGCGCTGTAATGTATAGCCTAGACTGCCGCATTTGTCTGGCAAGGCCTTGTCTTGCAATGGATAACTGATAGGCTGCTAATGATGACGATGATGTAATTTTAAAGAATCAATTCTTCGCAATCCGAAATTTCTTCAAAAAATATTTTCCAAAAAAAAAAACAATTTTCAAAAATGTTCAAAACACAAATTTTTTTTTCACCGGTAAATCACCAAACTATTATTTGGGTCATTTACCAGTAAAGGCAACCTAAACACAACCACCTCACGCATAACACCCATCACCCAAACCATATTGATCGACTTTAATAACAACTACCGCAACAGCCAAGATTAAAACGGCCGACCACTGCTCGACCACACCGTTGCGACCGCCGAGCAATCCCTATACACCCATCCAAGCTATACCCTCTACCGAAATCGGTACAATTCCAAAGTGGGCGGTTTCAGCGACCCCCCCCCGTCGATGATCGACCGCTCGATAATGCAAGCCGTGGCCCGAACGATAACGCAATGAACCGTGCGACTCTGGCGCTCGGACCGTGAAATGGACGTTTTGGGCACGGTTTAGACGCAATTTTAGCTGCTGTGGGGTATATGTGTATAGGGGGAGGGTGTGGATGAGTGTGTGAACGGGGGTGGGTGGATGGGTGGTGGAATATCTGTATTCGCGATGTTGATGTGAATGGTGGTTTGAATTATGTGCCTTTTGGGATGTTGTGTATTTTATTTTGTGCAATATTTGCTGCAAGGCACCATTCCAAAATAAATCAAAAATCCAAATTATTTTGTTCAATTTAATGTGATGGGAAATATATAACTCTTCATTTTGAAATGAGATGCTATCGAAGAACGAAAAAGACCATGTCTCAAACAAGAAGGTCTAGCGATAGCTTCACAAGAATAAGGCCAGGCGCCCACTGCGATTTGTAGTCGCGAAAATGGAACGCATTGTTTTTAAATTGAAGTGCGCCCATATGGTTTATGGGCACACTTCAACCTAAAACAATGCGTTTCATTTTCGCGACTAAATGATCGCCGCGAGTACAAATCGCAGTGGGCGCCTGGCCTAAGGATCTAATAGGTATTGTGAAGAATATTTCGATTTCAGATCAACGGTGTGTGTATTAATGCATAAGCCGCGTCATTTGTTGCTTAACTTCGATGATCGGTGTATTCAATGAGATTGAAAGCGTTGACGCTTTAGATAATATTGATATTCAATCAAGGGGTCTTTCATGGTTATTAGATGGATGTTATAGGGTTTAAGTGCTTTGAGTTGGTTGGATGTCCGTATTGTGAATTGATATAATGGACACGATGATGTATTCAGACTTGGTACCTAATATTAATTTGATTGTTAAATTTCTGAACATGTGTAACCTATTCGAATATAAAATCATTGAAAATTTGTTCATTTTTTTGCATTTAAAAAATACCCAAAGAAAATCTTCAATTTGAAAACAACAATATATAATCACATCCGCTTAAAATAGCTACACGTATCGGATCGATCGATATGGTAAAATTTCACAAACAACATACGGCAAAACTAATACCTTCCATCATATGAAACCTAATACAAATCTCAACCGAACCGCAACACCCACTCAACACATGTCCAACGTCAGCCCTTCTAATTTGCGAAATCTGAAAATCACAGCCCACGCAACGTTATCGCCCCACAGCCGACTTTCAACACAAACCTTATCGTATTTATTGTATTATTCATGAATCTCCTTCGCGGCGAATCGGATAAGCGAACGCCGCATTCGTTCGCATCTAATTTGTACCAGCAGAGTGGTCGAGGCCGAGGTTTTAAAAGCGCAAGAAGCTTTTAAACTTTTTCACGTCGAGACACGTGTCACGCGCCATTAAACCGAACTCGACGCTGGCCGTACTATAATTTGCTTTGTCGTTGCAATAAAATACGGTCCTATTTCGTGTTGGTTTGACTCGTGTTTTGAACCGTCGTATAAATATTTGAACGCGTTTGATTTGCACCGGGCCATTCACGTTCAACGTCGGGGGTGTTGGGGAATCGCGAATTCGCATTTCAACTTTTAACGAGCGTCACGTAGTACGTGTGGCGTCACGTACTTACGTATAGTCCGTTTGACGCATGCAACGGAATGCATTTAAAACGTGTTGCACTCGTAGCGATTGCCGTCCTAATGGCCCCGCGATGTAACGCAGGCTTCGTACACGATCGCTGTACACGATAATGTACCGTCATATATATATATTAAAGTGCAGTGGTGGTCCGATTTATGGAGGGTTTTTGGACCTGATGTATATATAATATTTGATCGCCGTATTGAATATGAGATATGATATGGTACTTCCTCGATCATTATTGTGTAAGTTGTCGATGGTAGATATCTTCTTTTCATTGATTGATAAGATAATGTAATTTTATTGTGATGCTTAGTTATAGGGTTATAAAACATCAATGGAAATATGGTCATTTTCCTACAAATTGTTTTTTATTGATATGTAATGTGTATATGTACTTAAGAAAATTGAATGAGAATCAATGTCATTTCAATCATGATTTAACTATGAATTAATTTTTAGTCATCAATTGAAATTTTATTTATTTATGATTCAGTTACTTTGCCTTGACGAACCAATCAATCTATAATTGAATTTAACTAACACGTAGTACAGTCAATAAATACTAATTAATTCATCGTTATTTGGCAAGGTCAAGTGTTGAGTGTTAAATGAATTAATAAATTAGACAATTCTTACTATCAATTACATATGTTAAATCGATAAACATCAAACTTATTATCTTTCAAAACACCACATATCAGACCTCAACTTCCCTTAGAACGACATATTACAAACGCATTTCCATTAAATACCCCTCATTACACTCAATCCCCAGTAGCACCGATTCACCGATGACCACATACCTTTGAATGCATTTCGAAGAACCAAACAACCCCAATGCTGTTGTTCTAAAGCTTGACCACGATCCTCCAGTAATAAACTCGCACAAAGCTCGCACTTTGGTCCGCATTCGTAGTTTAGTTTCGATTAGATTCATACCGTTTTGAACGGGCATTCAAATTTCATGCTATTTTACAAAAGGAAAATATCACAACCGTGATATTAGAGTAAAGAAATTGGGATATATGTTACTTTAATAAAAAAAATGTCTCATTCGCGATATCCGCATTGAAGTAGATAAAATGCGCTATGTATATGCACGGCAACACTTACCTTTTATGCAAGTTTTCCCCTTTTGAATGAAGCCTAGATGCGAATTTCTCTCTGACTTTCTGTATGGGGATATTCTTTTTTTAGAACCGATTCCCGCGAGATTTGTGCTCAAAAAGAATCGGAAGAAAATGAAAACGGTAATATTTAAGAAGGGAAACGTAGTGCCGGAACGATATTCGTTTGTGTGAATCTAAAGGTATTTGTTTGGAAGAACTACAATATCATATAACTAGCTGAACATAGCAGACGTTGTCCTGCTAGTTTGTATTATAACAGCTTGATATGATTCTATGAGTTGCGTAACCAAGGCAACTAAATTCAACAAACGACAAATCTTCGACTCTTCGTACTGAATTTTTTTATGATTTATTTTTGGTTTTAACGATACAAAAAAACCTTCTCGACAAAAAATACATATTCATACCAATTTTCATGGTGATCAGTTGAACGGTGTTGCAGTGAAAAGGGCACAAATATATATAAACATCCATTTTTATATGTTCAGATATATTTTCCAGAAAATTATTATTGAAGTTTTGTCTGAAAATTTATATTTATTGATTATTATAAAAGTCTGTTTTTGATTATTAATTGACTGACAATTAGGCCTGAAGTTGTCAATATTAATTTTAATTTGAGTTATAAATTTCTTCTGTAATGAAAAACATATTTTATCTCTATAATTATATAAAAAGCGGTTGTAAAACACACAACCCCACAGAATACTATTATTTATATGATTCTGTTCCCTTTCTAATTCTCTACCATTTCCCATGAGATAGATAACGCAAAACTACCTCAATGTTATCTCCCTTTGTATCATAAACTTTGAATTGATCGTCTAAACTCAGTTATGAAACTCGACTGAAAAATATTTAAAAAAAATACATATTTCTGTTAAAATACTCCATGAAAACTAAATTGATTTGATTTACAAAATAGATTTACGTGATATGTTTTTTTTCTGAAAGTATTATACATATCCATATAGTCTCAATCAGTACACAAAAACAGAACATATAATTAAAATTCACCTCAATATCAGAATAAATAAAACATAAAAAATTCGAACCACAAATTCAAAACTATAAATCTATTTCCATCACTCTACTATTCTAAACTAAATTAACATCGACCAACAAAAAATACTATCTGAATTCGAAATACGAGTCCACAACTGAAAACTCCTATCTGGAACCTCTAACTATCAATTGGGCAAGAAAAGGAGAGACTTCTTCAGCTGAACCATGCCTTGGAGACGTCTTTTCCCTCCATTTTTCAGCTGCTTGCAGTCATGGGGTTGGAAGAGGTTGCATCGCTTGCGCTTCAGTTAGCACTCCATTCACCGTACACGAGAATACCTATTTGTATGGAAATTCGAAAACGTGGCGTTTTTCCGTTTCGCCTTTCTCAATTTTTGTATTCGTGATTTTTTTTCTTCATTATTTAAGCGCTGAACTAAAGCTGTGCAAAACGCTGCTCGGTTTGTTCGTTGAGACGAACCAAAGCCAAAGGACGCAAGAAACGAATAGCTTATCTATTTTAATTAGAAAGGATTGTGTTATGTATAATATTATGGATTTATTTAATTATTTTTTAAATATTAGTAGTTCAGCCTTATTATTTATAACTTACAATAACAATGCTGGAATTAAGCGATATATGATGCGATTAATGAATGGACTGTGATTTGATTGATTTGAGACTTTGTTGTTTTTTTTTTTAGAACTTTTTGAATAATTATTTTCGTCTTTTTTGATAGTGCGTTTATCGAACTCTTAAAATATAGAAAAATAATAAAAATACACCCAATCCTCTTTTTACATGGCTCCAAAACAACACCCCTTGGTTTCTTGAATCAAGGAAGAACCGATTATTTTTTACAGGATTTTTTCACTGTAACACGATAAGAAAATAAAAATAAAATGTATTATGCCAAAATGGTGAGATTCAGTGCAGGCTAATCTACTGTTATAATTATGTATGTAATTATAGTTATTAAATTTTTAAAAATGATGTTTTTTGATGATATTACATGATGAAATTTTTTCACGTTGCACGTTTTTTAAAAAGCACATTTGGATGGAAGTTCTATCCGAATATACTGAAAGAACCTATCTTCAATTTTTATATGTTCATCATGCATTTTTTTATACATTAGTCTCTGAAACGTACCCCTCCCCCCACATGTAAAAAGATGATTGAGTGTATTTAATATTAAACCATCAGAAGAGTCATATCCTTGGATTTTCATTACACAGTCTCCACACGACGACAACGACTAATACATTCCCATCGATTAATCCTATGAATTTTTCAGCCATCTCCAAACAAAACTTTCGAAAAACATAAAAAACCTTCAAAATACCGATTCAAACAATTCCATCGACATCATAAAACTTCAGTACGACCGAATTAAAAGGGAAAACCCTCACTAAGACAAGCATTGATTTACACCCGGCTCTCGCGAGCAGCTCGCCACGCACAGACGAGATAATAACTCGTCCTCCTCACAAAAGATTCGGCTCATTTTACGACATCCTGGCGTTCGTTAGCGTTTTCGGCCTTTGTGCAAGCAACCGGAGAAAGCTGGGAAAAAAGAGAGAGCCTCCGCGGATAGAGGGAAAACTAAGTGCGCATAATGCGTACCGTAAAAATATATTATACAGTGGACGCTGGATGAACATGGCGAATTATGACGCTTTCACGGTTGTTTCTAGTTGTTACGGTGAGCGTTCAATTTTTCTCAGTTTTACGGGAATTTTTCTTATATTGAGTTTTTTGAACGGCGCTTTGTATGAATGATCCATTTATGAAAGTTTTTTAAAAATTGGTAAATTTGCATCTTGATTTCTGGTTGATATTTTTTTTAAGTAAAATTGCCGCAAAATCGAAACACTTATTTCATATAGGTATAACTAATGCAATGAAAAAAATTTCCGATACTATTCGTAATTTGAATATTTTCGTAATCTCATATCAAAAAATTTCAAACCGAAATTGTTACCATCTATTGTAAATATTATATTTTATTTAAGTAATTAATTAGATTCAACTATCTTTATATTTTTTGTATATTCACGTTCATATTCAAACTAAAATCTAAATAAAATATTCTCTTGCAAATCTCGATGATTCATATAAATTCGATTACAAAATCAAAAATATTCATACAACATTAAAATTCAAAATACACACACAATTCGATTTACTCGGAAAGCGTTGCAGCTCATCCGACTTTAAATCGAACATCCACTGCACAAAGCAAGTCCTGAAAGGACGAAATATACGCAGACGACGTCTCGCAGCAGAATGGCCCGAAAAGAGACATACCTTATACATCTCATAATACACATAAAGGAACTGGTATAAAAAATAACGAGGTCGGATCCTGCGACCCACAATGGACGATGCTACTTTTAAACGCTTCACTTACCTGCGTCCTGTACAGCTTTCGAGGATCCGCTCCGGTGATTAGTGAGCTTTATTCGCGGCCATGCTCCTGCGTGATGGTTTTGCTGATATGTCTATTAAAAATGGAGTGGTTGTTGATCGCAGATGGTGGATTTTTGTCGGCGACGCCGTGTCTGAGATGTGTGAGTGTTTTTTTCGTGTATTTGTTTAGTGGAAGATATGGCCTTTTTTAGTTTTGCTTACTTTCGAGGATTAGTTTTGTTTGTAAGTGAATTTGGGTGTGTTTTTCTATTTGAAAATGTACGGGTTCTTTGATGGGAGTTATATAACTCAATGTCATATCGTGTTTGTGTATCGTATTCAAATTGAAATATAATATAACGCGTGGTTTCAAACGAAAGAATAGATTTACCTTTTAGAATGTTTGAAAAGTGAAAATAAACTTTTGTTTCGAAAATAACAATTGGTTTACTCTCCGTGTATAAATGATTTATCGTTGGTATTGTATATATTTATTTTGAAAAACTCACTTTCGTTCTATTTATTTTTTAATAATATTGCTTACGTAACTTTCATTTTTTATATTACTGTAATATTGTGATATTCATGGATAATTCATATTTTCATAAATTTCCAATATTTTTCATTTTGAAAATATGAAATATTTTCAACGGCTTATTCAAAATTGAAAAAAAAAACTAGTGTATACAATAAAGTTAAACAGCTTTTGATAAAATCAAAAAGACTTTGATTTTTTAAATAATCAAAACATTCAACTTTTAATATAATTTTTCGTAAAACTTATATGTTTCTATTAAATTCGCAATTATAAAATAATCTCGTATATCTTTCAAGACGTACACCTTAAAACACACACGTAAATACAATATTATGATCCGACGTTAAATATAAGAGACACATATTTACTTATTAAAATTAATGTCATGCTAATTCTCGCCTTGATATGCGCATTTCAATAATTACAATACGCAATTTATCATTTTGACGTATATTTACGTTGTTACGTCACTTTGTATGTACGTAACTGTCACTCCGCATGAGATACGTTATCATCTCGCGAAGGCTTCGATCTTAAACCTTAACGTGATCGCTTCTAATTTTTTTTAGCATTATTACAAGATTTATTATTTATTCAATCATACTCGTACATCAAACATCTTGCAAATTTTATTTTAATGAATAATACGAGAATCGGAGACAAGTCGTTAATTGCAAAATTTTCCAGTTAAGAGAATACGTGTAACATAAATCCAGAAAACCATCTTTTTCTCAATAAAATAATGCATATTATTTTGGGGTTTTCCCTTCGGTGACCGTATATTATCCCAATGTTATTATATTATGTAAAATTTGCTTTATCGTGCGTATACATTTATATTATATAATGGAATACTATTAATAACCGCGCTTATTCGCTTTGTTTCCATCGAATAATTTAGTATCGTTCTAAATTTATTGTCATATACTTGATACATAGAAATATTACGAATTATCAAAATTAGTTATTTATTTTGTTTCAAATTGCAATAAATTTCGATGGAACAGAGCCACATTCAACGCTAATTAGATTGAACAGTTAAATGGAATCGAAATGAATCATTTTGCAAACTATTCGTTTCATACATCATCACAATATAATATTTAACCGCTCATTGTTTTTTCAAACACTCACCAATTATAAATCGAACACAATATCAAAATTAAAAAAAAACACACCAGCATCCATCACCCATCAACCGCACACACACAAACAACAAATTCAAACCCAGCCAGAGGTGGGTTCGCAATCACCAGCGAGTGGCTTTTAGCGGTGGCCCGACCCGTTGTGTAATCCCGACAATGGGCCCCCTGACCCGCCCCTGATCCCGCCCGGCCCGTCCCCCGACCCTGAACTCGCGGGCCCTTATTCCCGGTCCGGCCCCGGTCGCAGATGATTAATTTTTTAGCGTCGTCCATGTCGTCGTGGTCGCCGAGGACAGGGGCGGGTCGGGCCCGCGAGACGGGAAGTTTTCTTCGTGGAAATGCCGCACGTTATGTTTACGCGCGTAATAAATCGCGCGAGGACGTAAAGGGATATGGACATGCGCGTTTTATTTTCTGGGTGTTGAGGATGTGTGCGAATTTGGAAGTTTTGATGAAAAAAATGTATTTATTATGGTTGGATGAATATGAGAAGTCGGAAAAGTTTGAATATCTTCGTAAGTATGTGTGTCTATTACTATTACTGTATCGTATCTGTTTTGTATTATAAACGATCATTGTAAACTAATACGTTTGTTTTGGTTTACAAAACATATTATAAAACCGATATGATCACTTAACATTGATCTGAAAATATTAAGAAAGAATGTTTTTAACGTGAAATTTTTCAAAATTATCTTCCTTTTAACATTGAGTAATAGATACGCGTATTTATAAATATATTCAAATTTTTATTCTACAATGGGTGTTATATAGATTATTCGTCATTATAAAAATGACAAAAAACCATTCAGAATATTTTTTACTGAACTTTTTTGAAGCTGCGCGAATACAAATCTCAATACATATAACCAATAAAATGTTAATATGTATGTATAATACATTCAATTTTCAACTAGGATATAAAACATATTAAGTTCAGTTCCATGTACGTATTCAATCTGATATAGATAATCCTTCAATAAGACTCTATATTTTTAAAAATCACAACAATTCCGATAATACAACCTCACACAGCCAACTCCAAAACAAAATGACTTTTATAAGACACGGAACGACTCTGCGCTCCACATACAGACATTACGTAACTCACCTACAACCGAAGTACCATACGACCATCCACGATATAACAGAACAGTTATTAAGAGAGAATTTCGAACAGATACCGACACAATATCTGTTAGAAAACAACGGTTCAACCTTAGTCCGTTTTCGGGCACATTTCCAGCTATGGGAAACGACCTGCAGCCCGATTGACCTCACTGTACGATCTATTTACGACCGAGGTGGAATCGATTTGGAGCAAGATGGGGAACGGACATGTTTGACGGGTATAGGGTGTTTTGAAAATGGAATTAGATTTTTTGTGTTTGGGTTCGATAACTTCGTCCAGTTTACTTGACGGTTTTGAATGGAATGCGTTACAACTGTGGAAAATTTTTGGCATTCCTATATATATCTGAAAATAGATGGATATTTTGAAAGGCTCTATTTCAAAATTTTATATTTGACGTTTGCACGTCCGACTGTACTCAATAAACTTATACGCTTTGCATCGGCGATTTTTAGAGAACCATCGCTTTGAATTTTAGCAAGTGGTATTAAGGTATATTTTTTCATGCGGAAATAATTATTAAAGGATTCAATGACAAGTTTTTTAGGATTAATTTTACAAACAAATGTTCTCATAACGCACTGACTACGTTTTTTCAAGTTCAAATAACAAAAATTTTCGAGTGATTGATATTCGCTTTTGAACCATCAATTTTTTCTAAAGCAGACGTTTTCAAAAACGTGAATGAAAAAAAAGCATATTCAATTCTTTGAAATAAGGAAAAATTTATATTATTTCTATGTTTGATTTTGGACACGACCATACATTTACTATGTACTTTTCAAGGTTTTTTTTATGAAAACAAGTGATGTGAAAATTGGTATAATAATAGACCTGTTATGTTATATTTTATTTGCGTCATCAAATAAAAAATAATCAATATAAAATTCACAGCACGAAAAAGATAATTTGTATTATTCAAACCAAACATATGCATGAAATGATCATTCAAAAGTATTTTCAAATATTTTTTGTTGTTATTTAAATACTTGTTTTCTCTTTATACAAAGCTCACCATCACTGACGCGAGATTAAAAATAACGAAAACGGAACGCGGATTACGTCCAGAGTAAATATGTAAATTCCACGAAACGAAACGCACACGATACTAAAAACGAACCCACAAACGTCAAAAGCATCCTAAAAAACTTTGATTAATTATTTTTTTCATAATGTTGTTTGCCATTCGAACACACACACACATAAGCCGCGCTGAAGCGAGCGAACCGCGGACGTTTTTCTTATTACGACGTTATTATTTTTTCGCCTCTAAGAAAATTTCCATAGAACCGCTCGATGAATATTCATATCCGAGGTTTGAGATAACTTTCGCACGACGTTCCACATAATCCGCAGAAACCACCTCGTCATTTTCCAGAGGGAAACCCACCATCCCTTCATTTGTACAACTCGTTCTGAGCCTGTATCACTGAACCGTTCTAGTTTTGCAACATTAGGCTAAACTGTAAGCAGCACCTTCGTATAAATTAATCATAATATATAACACAAACAACCTGTCAATTATACAGTTTTATGAATGTATCGGTTCTCAAAAATTATTGAATGTTATGGTCGGTTCTTTTGTTAGATCAAAAGTTTTCAATATTCAGCTTCTTCTTCTACCTTCACATTATTAGTACATGAGAAAAAAAAACTTACATATTGGTAATTAACTGTCAAAAATATACTGTTTGAATAATATTACGTCGATTTCTATATATCCCCTATATATAATAGTGGATTTCTGTCTGTCTGTCTGTCACGATGACGCTCGCGATTTATTTTTCCTTTATTCAAATGAACGACCCGAATCGCGACTGATGATGATGATGATGATGATGATGATTATAATTTTATTAATTAAATGTTAAATATTCAAATCGGGTACAAATTTCGAGTTCACACAATCGGGTTTTCACATTTTATCGTTTTCCGTTTCTTAACAAAACCAC
>JAOXNN020000012.1:2555376-2592573 GCA_028571205.2 Hydropsyche betteni
CGGGTTTTCACATTTTATCGTTTTCCGTTTCTTAACAAAACCACAGCCGATGTTATTAACATTGGGCCTATATACTATTAATATAATATTATGAAATATATTTTTGTTGAAATACTAAATTTTCTGAATTAAGTGTATTATAAATGACTTTATAGCTGTTAGTGTAATATGCGAATAACTTTATTTTTTCTTTCAAACTTATCATTTTAATTCAAAACTTCATATCGGAACCATCAATAACATGCTAACTCACATTTTAAAATTATAAAGTTGGTTTCATATTTTTCAATGACATCAATTAAAACAATGGAAATTTCTTGAAAAATACAAGGAATTTAACAATGACGTCTGAAAAAAAAGCTGAAAAAACGATTTTGTATAGGTGAAAGGGGGCCAGGGGCCGAGGCCCCGACGGGGCGCTCCGCCACCTCTCCGATAAGATATTTGGCCGTGTACAAAAGGCGGGAAATTACCCGATTCTCTTTTGTGCCGCCGCTTTTTAACAATTTATTTTTATCGGCGCGCTGTAAAATTCCGCCGAGAAAGTTACAGATGAAAATGGAGAAAAATTCGGCGATAATTCTTGTTATCCGTGTTCGGCGCTCCAAATGCGGTTCTGTTCCGGGAATAATTCAAAATCTTGATAGTTTAAGCGAATGGAAATTAATTGAAAGATTCCAATTCTTCCAACATGCAAATTGTTGTATTTACATAAAACCTCTACAATCATTAATAATTCAATTCAATTTCGCTAAACCGGATTAAGAAAAATATGAATATCTCAGCTTCGAACAATTTCAGCAATTTCCGAACTTAACATGCAATGTTCAACCAAATTTCATAATAAACTCGATATAGTACATAAGGCAAATTTCGATACACAAAACAAAAGCCATCGCCACGTTTTTCGATCAAAACTTTGCCGTCCATAAACCGAGATTGCCAGGCTTTACGACGTCGACCAAGAAGGGCGACAAGAAGACCTGTTAACATGGTCAACAAGAAAAGACCACGGCTTCATATCGAGTCGATAAAGCTATCGGGAAAGTCGGGATGGACTCTCATATTGCGTGTATGTGCTTTTTGGCAAGATAGTGGGTTATATTTGACGATTTGCGATAGAAATAATTAGATAGTTTGAATTTACTGACTTTTTATCTGGTTGTTTATGAAATTTCGTTTATTTTTTATATTGAATATAAAAAATAAACGAAAATAAAAATAATGAGTAATTGAGATTGTTGAATAGATTAGATATTTTAGTTTTTTTTTAAATATTTTTCAGTCATTTTAAAATACACCCAATCTTCTTTTTACAAGGTTTTTTCCACATATTTTTTTTCACAATTTCGAAGAAACACCATTCAAGAAAGAAGAAGCGATTATTTTTTACGCGGCGTTTTCATATTGACATAGTATAAACATTAAAAAAAGTGTATTATTATGCCACAATGGTAAGATTCAGTGCAAGCCATAATAGAGTTATAATTATTAAATATTTATTAAATAAAAAAATTCAACGTTTTTTGATGATTTTACATGGCGAAGTTTTTCCTATTACAAATTTTTTATAAAGTACATTCGCATGAAAGCTCTATCAAAATATATTGATGGAACTTATCTTCAAATTTTTATATGGTCACTTTACATTTTTTTACCAGGTAATCTCTGGAACGTATTCCCGTGTAAAAAAAGAATTGGGTGTATATTATTATATAATCTGAAAAACGGCAAATCATAGATTTCAAGAGTAAATCTTTAAACATATGATTTAATTAGAAACTTCTTTCAATTTTCATATGATCGTGCATTTTTATACATTTTTTACCACCACCACAACTAAACCACTGTTCCACCTCATTATAAAAAAAATTATCACTTAACCATTAAAACTAACAATCAACAAACTTATATCATACGCATATGAAAACTCAAAACCTGCAATATATAATAATTAAACAAAAAAAAACCATTGACTTCCACATACACGAACCAAAAAAACACACTCAGTTTTCAATTAAGGCCGATTTTACGGGACTTAAGGACGGCTCGTCGATCACGTACGAAATAAATAGATCGGAATAATCGTCCGGATTGAAACGTCGAAATCGAAACGGACATCGACTTTCGGCACTTTCGTCCTTTTCTGCGAACCTTTCTCGAAAAGAGAGACTTATTTCCGTCGATAGGCCTCCACCCGGCATGCGGGTCAATTCCGAATCCAATAGCTCTGTTATTGTTAATTAATCGTCGGAGTAAACCCGGACGTAATTGAATGCTAATGTTGACGCAGAACCGGATTTCGGATAGCGATGGTTCTAGATTCGGTTTGGAAATGTGATCGAGTTAAAATGTGTGATTGGATGCAGCAGATTTCCATGGAAATATATCGTTTTTGATATTGTCGAAAAACAATTAAAAAATTACGATCGGCCGGTTAAAAATTTTGATTCAATTAGTGTATCGCAATGTGCAATGAGTTGAATATTCAATTAATTTTGAAATTCGTTTTACTATTATTTGCTGTGGGGTTTATTGATCGTTTTATGTTTCATTACGATTTAATCTATAAAAGTGATTTTATTGAAAACTTTTTCACGTTTTAATATTATTTCATTGGGAATAATTCAATAAAGCGAAATCTATTACAGTGCATGTATGTATTTTGTGGCACAATTTTGCATTGAAATTGAATGATCTAATTGAAATTACCGGAACAAAATGAAAATTCCCATACACATAATTAGTTATTTGATGTATGTATATCTATTATACTATTTTTTAATCAATCTATATGCAATATATTATTAATAACGATGGATACCATATGATGAAATTTCACAGGCTAAAACCGCAACGAAAAGCAATAAAGCCCATTTGACTATATACCAGAACTCATTAACTTGATTGCCAGTTGAAAATGTAACTTGCACTCCGATTAATATTTTCATGCAGGATTACATACAGTAGAATACTTCAATCTGAAATTGACCGCAATTATAATTTCAATCTCATTATTAATCTTTAATTAATTCAAGCAAAATTCAACATTTTAATTATGAAAAAAAAACGTAACTTTTGTTAAATCATATTTTTTTACGAACTAAAAAAACATCATTTTCTATTACTAAATATATAAAACACTCTCGAAGAAGGTTTCTTAAATATTAAAAAAAAATAAACCTCTGCTTCACAAAGTTGCACATCTGAACCCAACATAAAATATCGACATGGTTCGACTTAATGGTACTTCACTTTACTCGTACATCTTTTTATACGTGCACGCGAAGAGGGGTCTGGTTTGATGGTCTTTGTGTCGGTCATCCGTCACCGTTTTCGAATCGGCTTTGACGCTTTTCCGCAAACCACTCTCCGTCACTGTGTAGAATGCCTGGGTATTGCGTGAATCATCGAGAGGGGACCGTCGAGTGACGAGTCGCGTTTTCAGATACGGTTCGTTTGTTACGTACCTTCTGTCTATATAACTCAGTGGTAGCCAACAATTTAGATTCTGGATGATTTTCGTTGAATTCAAATGCATGTCAGATAGAATATTCGATTGATGATTGAATGAAAATGTTTAATTGTTTGTGTTCTTTGAAAAAAAATATTCTATATGAATATTTCGAAGAAGGTTGATTTTGATCCGTTGAAACTGTCTATTGACAAAGGTTACAAACCGATGGTTAATCAAGTTAATCGCATAATAAATGACTCCACTTAATGTCGCTTAACTTCGGTGATCAATATAAACGGATGCGTTGTACGCGTTCAAATATATTTTGATGCATCATAATCATATAATACCTTTATAGCATATATTGAAAATCAAGGCCTTTTTGATACAATTAGGAGCTCAAAGACATGTACTTTTTGTATAGTAATAAAAAAAGGTAAATTCCAAAAAGGTGAATAGTGAAAACATTTACTGTCAAAATTGCATCAAACCTATTTCAATGATTATCAAAAACCGATATATAATAAATCATTCTGAAAACTTAAAGTATAAAAAAATTCATTTGAATTAATATTCTAACCAATACGAATACAATGCGGATAATTTCATAATATAATTAACTTAAATGAAGAATTAACTAGAATCAAAATTCTGCCGCTTTTTGACGTGCCACAATTTTAGAATTGAAAGCTCATCCTGTGATGGTCCGTGTCTATCCCAATGTCCATATACATATCTACCTGTTCGTAGTGTGTTATAATTTGTCAATTAGGCAAATTGGAGTGGATGGGCGGCGACGCGAATCCGCATGTTCCTAAATTCGCCCAGTCGAACGAAAGCACTAAGCCAAACGTTTGTGTATACAGAATGAAAGCTTTTATTGATCACGTCGGTACCTTTTTATCTAGATACTACCTTGAATTTGTTTGTGTTCACGGGAATTCTTCTGTTTTGTATTGCGGCCGGTTCGTCGCCATAGTACGTTGTTTTAGCTGCATTTTATCTCGAATTATATTGCTAAATCGTTAATTTTACAATTTTTTCAAATAACATCGTCAAAAATTTTAACAATTGTAAAACAAAAACAACACTTTCTATACCGAAAAATTTCATTAACAACTCGTTCCTTCGCGCAAACACCAAAAAAAATGTAACAACCAAAAAAAACGTATTTACGCCCGCGTCCATTTTCCCAATTTGCATCCGCGCCGATGTTGACATTTTCAATTTTCGCAAAAAGCCGTATAGCCAAAAATTATTCGATGCACACGTTGCACGGGTCAAAAACGCGCGTCCTTGCCGCATTTATTAAACAATAAATTCGCGAGCGCGTGCAAACCCGGCTGCAGTATCGGAAAACGATTTCGCCAACATGGCGGCATACATTATCCTCTTTTCGGACAATTAAATCGCTCTTTATTATCATACCTGGAAATATGGCGTTCCTTTTTTCGCGCGGGCCGGGCGTGACGGAAAAGTTGGGAAAGTCGCGTTTTTTGCAGTATGAAAGGGCGGTTATTTATTCGCGGGTTCATTTTGATGGTAATGGCGGGGCGTTTTGAATAAAGGGGAAAACAATGAGAATTTTCGAATTCGAAAGAAATTAAAAGAGTTGAACGCGCGAGCGCTGTGCGAATTTGCAAGTCAAAACCGCGAGCGCTTTAAGCGCCCCATGTAAAACGTCTTGTTAAGAATCGTAAATATAATCTTGGTTTTCATTGTTCTCTTTATTTATTGCATTAATTTTAAATATTTTTCCGATAATAATATTAACTCCAAACTTTTTCAATATCAAAAAATTCCGAATTGGGAACATTCACTTACACTCATTGAATATACGATAGAATTTTCATCAACCATTAAATTTTCATTTAACAAAAAACCATATTTAAATCCTTCCATGCTTAAATCAACCACCATCTAGATGGTAACTTAAATTAATGAAATGAAACATAACATACAACGAACAATATACCTTTTAAGTAACACACAACACGGTCGATGTGAAGCCTACTTTAAGTATGCGCGTCTAACGAAAACGCTTAAGCATTCATATATTCGTCTGAGAAATTAGCGATGATAATTCGCCGCCAACATTTCAACCCCGCTTTTCTAACCCAGAATTTAATTAATTAAATAATTTATGTGCGTTGTTGGGCCTATCCATATGCAAATTCCAATTTTTTCCTTCGCCATGAGCCCGCAACGCTGTCGTGTGATATATTGCGTCGTTTGTGGATGTCTTTTGCGACGTCCGCATACGAATTGTGGTAATGTGGTATTTTCTTCATATCTAATTTATTGTATATTGTGTTAATATAATTTGATTCAGTGCGATTTTGTGGGAATTATTTGTTTTTTTGAACATTTGAGATCGCATTGATAGTTTTGAATGAATGTTTATTGTTGAAAATGTCGGTTATTTTTAAAGATGTTTTAAAAATAACTGACATTTTTTTGATATTTGATACACAACTAATAGGTTGTATATCAAATTTATTTTATTTTATATCAATAAATAAAAAAAATACTTGTTCATTATAGGATTTATAGTGTTATTCTTATCGTTATATTTGACAATAATGAATTCCACGAATAGTATTGAATTGTGTTTTATATAAGTTTTCATCGATTTTCTTTGTGCCAATAATGTTATGAAAGTATAAGATTTTATTAATTATAAAAACATTTTCTTATATTTCTGTTTTTACAACGATGTGACGTTTGTAAATAGCTGACGATAATTTAAATTCTTAAAAGTGCTTCTATAAAATACGGAAAAGAGTATAAAACAATTCGTCAGCGTGTTTATGAGTTGAAATGAATGTACTAAATATAGAGGACAGCATAAATAAATTTTAATTAAAGCAATTTTTTCCTTGTAACTCGAGTAAGGAAATTTTCTAATTAATTAGTCTTTATGAATTGTCCTAAATCTCCTTTCAACTTTAATGACAATTCATAAGAAAAATTTAAGCGTGCTCGAAGCGATACCTTATCATTAATTGTCTTTTTTTTCTTCTTCGTACGAACTAAACAGTAACATAAGTTTCGTGTATTTTTAATTAAATAAATCTCTCGATAAATGTCAAACGATGGTAACTTTATATAGTATAATAAATTATATTTCCATTAAAATAATACAATATAAATGACCAAATCTGTAATTAGAATTTGCACTTAAAGCACATTTAAAATTTATCAAAGCGAAATCGGTACACTGACGACTGACAATACATCAGAATCGACACACCGTACCCGCCGAATTTTCACACAAAATTGAAAATTGAACACCACGTGACAACGACAAGGACACGCCATTTTCAACAACATTGGAGTCAACAGGGCCACACTCAAATTGTTAGCAGCACTGAAACATCGGCCTAGCGTTTACATTGTAAAGGGCAAACGTGCTTCGTACGTCTACTACAATACATGTTATATGTAATGTTCAGGATCAAAATTCGCAACTTCCGTTCATCGATATAATTTAGGATAATATTCAAAAATAATGTGTTGATTTTGATTTTTTCGTATTGAAAAAATATATTTATATTCGAATTACAAATACTCAGGCATTTTTCCAGTGCTGTTTTTCTTTAGTAATTACAATTTTCTCATCTAATTTTTTAAAAAATCATTTTATATTATTTATCACTATTATTGAAAATTTTTTTTTTTACATTGATTATACCTTGTAGAATGATTTCAGATCAAAGATATGTCACATTTATTAACAGATTTCATCATATATCGCGTATGACATCATCAATATAAATGAAACCATTCGCATCAAAATCCTACAGATTTTACTTTGCAAATTTAATCTTTTAAACTCCACGTTCAACCATCGAAAAGCATTCTTAAGATTTTTATCAAAAGTAATCAATGGCATTTTTATTGATTACTTTGATTTTTATTCACTTTACATGCTTTATACTTTTTACTGTTTTTTTTTTACTTCTAATATAATAATACTCTCCAATGGTTGAATTTTACACTCCTATATCACCATTCCACAAATTCACTCCAGACATTTCAGAAAACGACACTTAGACGCTGTCTCGACACCAAAAAAACCAACGTTTACATGTTGATCTTAAAATTCCTTTCATCCTAGACTACATAAATCCATAATTTTTTTCAATTCAATCCAAAACACCCATAACAAAACCCCATACAAACTACAAGAGCACCACACAATCAACACAATCCCTCGACCCGGAAACATTCTGAACGAATTTCCTTTCGTCTCTCCTTGAACTTCCATATAAATCCTTTCAGATCTTGTCCTACATCGTTGGATGCTTTGCACAGCATGTGCTTCTTCAGTTTTACAAATCTTAAATTTTTAGTCTTTCGTTTTTTTCATCATACTCCTATATAGGTTGAAACTGGACTCGGATCCAGATATCCCCAATCAATAAAAATACACAAAATAAAATTTTAATTAAAAAAATAATAATTTGAAGTTAAATAAGTTGAATTCGAATTTGTATCGTCAACCAAAAAAAAATAAGACTAACTCAATCACCACGAAAACAAATCAAGTTTACACCCCATCCGATCAACAATAGATCGTCACATTTGAATCTGCACACCTCTCGCAGCACCTACATCACACAAAACAGCAAGTACAACGCAAATATGTAAATATACAAATTGTTAAAGCTGCTAAAATGCGCGACGCGGCACACTCGCGTGTGTTTGTGTGCTGTTGTCGGCCGCGAGCACGAACTCGTACGCAAACGAGTCGCGTTGTGGAAATTATTTTGTGTCGAAGGCAAAAATTGCCGTGTAAACGTTTTCAAACACTCGAATCTAGTGCGTGTGCTGTTTCCGAATTGACGACTTCAGTGTTGCGTGTGTTGTAATGGCGTTTGTGCCGCCGTTTCGCGAGTTTGGCGTGTTTTTGTTTTGCGCAGTTTGCGTTTGCCGGTGATGGCCCGCGTTGGCGTTGAAAGGTAGGCTTTCGGTTGTTTTTTTTATAAATTCGATTTGTGGAAGTGTATGGTTTTTTCAATATGATTTTGTATTTTGAAATACGATTTGTTTATTTTTTATGCTTACTTAAAACTACGAGTATTGTAAGGCTAATCAACATCATTGATTTTTTATACATGTATTTACTTTCCATAACAGGTTTTTCAATGTTTAAACAATCAATTACATAAAATTCACACTAACATTATAAATACGCGTCGTTTTTTTTCGAAAATTACAATCGTAAAGAAAAAAAAACCAAACACCATTTTTATTTACATGAAAAATTATACATCACTGCACCAAAGTTAAATTCGACTATAAACATACGTTTCGTTCAAGGTGAGCGATACAAACAAAAACGTGCAGACGAAACTGTAATCGCGATTGTCGCCGCCAAAAAACGTGCATAAATTCCGGCTAGAAATCGTCCGAACCCTTAGATATCGGCAATTCATGGCAACGCGGGGCGAATTGGGAGGTTGAAAGTGGGCGGTTTTGGGGGTGGCAAAAAGCTAATAAGTCAAGGGCGAAACGAAGCATTGCTGATATCGAAGGCCGTGGTCGTGGCGGAGGATCGTCTGTCGTCTATCGCGTCGTGTGTTTGAAAATTAGGGTGACCATTCGACAATGATTGAAATTCTAGTGTTTTTCGTTGATATTTTAAAATAAATTAGTTTTAGTTTTGAGTGCGATTTTTGCAAAAAAAATACTATTTTAACCAGGGATTTGAAGCGGAGTAGAAGCCGGAGGATGAAGCAACGGGTTTTTACCCAGAGCCGCATTAGAGCTGGACCACGGAAATTTATAGTGCTCCACTGCACCGAGTTTAAATTTAAAATAGAAAAAATAATGAGCATTTAATAAATGTGAACTGTTATATTATTTAAAATTGAAGTTAATCGACATATTATTTGCAATCATAAAAATCTTATACTACACATTAGCAGAAAATAATGATTATAATAAAAACTGTTAAGAGTACCAAATTTTTTTATAGAATAAACCGCGATAATTTTCCTATCAAATCAATTAAAAAAATAGTTTTTCTTAATTTATAAATTAAAAAAAATATTGGAAATAAATTTCTAAATTTATTTAATTCAACTATCGAAGGGGAAGCCCTCCATCCCGCCTGTTACATGCACCCCACTCTATGCCAGCTTCCTGAGTTGGCTTATTGTTAGTTGGGTACCAGCAACACTAGGCGAAACTACGGGCGCCACATTTACATTTATTGAGAACTCTACATTTAATTTCAACCAAGCAATCGCGAAGGTCCTGCTTTCCGGGGGGCATACGGAATGCCAAGGCAAGGAAAATTTTAACGAAATATGTTTGAGCCGACCCTCTTATCGAAGGTACGGAACGCACGAAATGCAGATTTCAAGAATACGAGGTCAATATTGGAAGATAGCAAACGATCGGGAAACCCGGAAAACATGCCCTTTCTCTCATTTTCTGCCAGAGAACAAGACCACAGGACATGATCCGGGTCCTGAATCTCTCCGCAGGCACAGTGAGGATCATTCCACAAACTCAGCTGCGTGAGCTTGACAGCGAACGCGATTCAATACATCTATGGTTAAATTCCATAAAAAAAAATTTCACATAATTCCCATAAGTTGTATATACTGAAAAATTGCAAACATTGGTCACCACACTATAGAAGACCAGTAATATAGGACCAGCGATATGTCTGTGGGCCGCGGGGGTAAATTGCCGGTTAAGTTGTCCCCGCACCCTCGCCCTGCACGTCCCTCGGGGCGCTTCGGTGACAAATCGTCGCCCCCCGCCCCCCCCCGCAATAAAACCCCTCCGGAGACCTCCGAGCCTCCTCCTTTGCAGTGTCCGTATTCATCCCTCCCGCGGCTTTCCGAATTCGCACGTGGTCTTGTCCTGGATGGTGGAGATGAGGCTGTTGGATTGAAGGGTGGGGGATGAAGTATCGCTTTTGTCGAAAGTGGTCCGATGTTGGAAAGTCGTATGAATGTTGTATTGTGGCGTGCCTGGGCGTTTGTGCCTGATGCGTGTGGATGGTGGATTGTTTTGTGTGTTGGTCGATATTGATATGCCATGTTGTGAGTTTCGATAAAAACATATATATGCCCGATGGAATGTATCTTGAAGGAGTTTATTTTTTTATATATATAACAATGTAGTTTTTCAGAACGTATCGGTATGGCATTTATCACCGAAGCTAAGTTATGTGATTAGCAGATGAATGTGAACATGTGGTGTTGTTTCAGTGTTGATAGTTTCAGTGTTTAACATCGAAATTATAAAAATATTACACCGTTGTTATTCCAAATTACATGACCTATCACCTTTTTAAGACCTTAAGGATTTCTTTGTTACACCTTGTATAATTTAATATAATTTTAATTGCATTGAACTATCGGAATTTTGAAAATATTTTTCACATCTGTCTACTATGGAAAGTTAAGCCACAATAAAAAAAAAATCGTTTAAACTATCAAATCTTTTGTCGCTTAACTTCGGAAATCAATGAAAGTCGTTACAATAATATTAATGTCAGTACATTTCAGTGAGATTAAATAGTATTGCGATATTATAAACTTTACAAATTTCATTACTAGAAAGTCTTTTGTTCGAAATATTCGAGTTTCTTTCAAATTTTGGAAAACACGAACGAAAAGCTCAAGTCGATTAAATTGTTATTTCAATCTCCATCGATACGCCCACTACATCGTATTCGGCAATTTTGTACATTAATAGAACTTCGCTTTCGTGATACTTGTTAATCTCCGGAGAATAAAACGAATTGCTTTTATTATAAAAGGCCGTCGTCCCGTTAAGCTACGGCGTTCTTTTGAAATAAACGAACGAACAAAACTCGCCGTCGGACTTGGCTGCCGTATTAAGTAAAACGACCTCGTTTAGGCTCTATTAATTCCCTTTGTCCCGCGAAATTCCTTATCGAATATCTATGCTTTGACTCGCCGAGATTACGTGTACGTTTTGTCGAACGCATTATGAAAACGCGATTAACGTGTCGATTATTTTCAAAGAAAATCTTGTCGTTTCGCGCCCGTCGCGAATTCGCGCGTGAAAGACCAACTTTGTAGGTGCTTTAAGCTCACGTTGAAAAATTTGTTTCAGTGCAGTTTTAAATTGAGACATCCATCAGAGTTTTCTTTTAAGAAATATTATACAGTTGGAAAGTATCCTGTATGATACATGAAATTTTTAAACAAAAAAGTTGTTGAAGTTATACTTTACATAAAATATATACCCGATCATTTTTATTCAAAATATTTCATTATAATACAAATTTTTGGAATATGAAACTGCGTTAAATCTTCAATAAATTAATCAAATAATCGAACCGATTTCCAAAAAAAACATGTAATCAAACCTGCTCACATCACCGTTAAACGAACCAAACCAAAAAAATCTGAAAAACACGTGTAAAATTGCCTTTCGGTACCTTGAGGGCATGCAGCTCTCGAAGCCGATAACTTCGTTGCGGCCTCGAAGGAAACGAGCGAGACCGACGTGGAGACCCTCGTCAAACGAAAGGGGGTGCTGCGAGGGCGTAGCCTCCGTAGTAATTCGAGTTATTGGCGCTGCGCCCCACAGGGCCCCTTAGATGGGATGCGGAGCTCTTCGCGCCCCCCGACAGGTGGTTAGCACCCGGCTCCCGATGGGGTGGATTGTCTTGAATTGTCATATTGTCTCGAATGAATTATTGTTTATTGGAAGTATTGATGAAATCCAAGTGTATTTATTATATTTTTGTAAGTGTTGATTCATATCTTCTTATTTTTGTTAACACTTTCGGTATAATTGTTTGAAAAGATTTGTTTATTTTAATGTTTAGATAAATGTTTTTGATTTCAGTCAATGAACTGAATTTTTAGTTTACTTTTCAACGAAACTGAGTGTTAAATGATGGGGTCAATAAATAGAAGTGATCGTATAGATTGTGTGGAAGACATTATAAGGTCGATTGGGTGGTAACCTCCTCAAGGTGCTCTCTGGGAGTCAAAAGACATTCGCCTGTGCCACCAAACACCGAGTGAAAACCGGGCACGAAAAAAAAAGATAATTGCAAAAGTTTCATCAAACATCGTATTTTGAAACTGAACCGATGCGATGCAGATACTGCAATTTTTTTACCGAAAAACTTCTATCTTCAATGCGATCTCTTTGATATTTCGGCGTGGATTAGCATTAATTATGGCCAGTAACCTGCCATCATCATATTTATCAGTTAATGAAAAATCCCCAATTATGAATTTTCAAAACCACAAATAACTGATTTTATCTTTAATTGCATATTTGTTGAACAAATAACAAGTATTTCGGTTGCCGCAGTCGCATTATTATTTTTGCAAAAATTGTATAGTGAAAAATGCCATAAATGCATTTTATTATCAAAAATTTCAAAAATTTATACGGGCTATTTAACGTTCACTGGCTAGAACAAAATTTAACAGATATTGAAAAAGAAGTATCTTTCAGAATAATTTGAATATAAATATTATTCATTAGTTCCGAGAAAAGAAGAAAATATTTTACCATCGAAAAAATACGATGAACCTTAGTATTGACCTTATAACTTGAAAGTTGTTGCCTTTTTATACAAAAAAAATTCAGACTTCTAAAAATAAATCGAAAAAAATCTCGTTACATTGACTTTATATGACAATTTTAATAATATCACAAAAAACATAATTTCATCTCGAACATCTAACATATTTCCATCCGAAACCGACATCAGCTTCGACGCACGACAAATCACCACTTAAAAAATGCACACAACCACCAAACTCTAAACCCACATCACGCACAACCCGCAAAGAAACAACCGACGAACAACAAAACAAAAATCGCAAGAACATCACCCATCTAATCTCATATAGATGATACGAGCGGCCCGCCATAACGCAAGAACAACAACGCGAACGCGAAAATAATAAATTCCCCACACCCGCGCGAGAACAGGTGAGCTTTTAAAGTCTTCGCTTCCGGATAGGTTTACGACCGCCCTTACCCTCCTCGAGGGCTGCAGGACGATGGTTTGGGAAATTCCGGGAATTTCATTAGTAGAGACACACGGGCGGGCCGTAATGAGCGCCAACGAGAGAGATATGCGCGGGCCGGCTTCAGACAAATGAATTAATTTCATTAAATCGCACTATATTCTGGTACGTGTGTGTGTTTCGGGGGGGAGGGTGACGTAATAAATAAGCGTGGCCCTTTCGTGATGATGAGTCGTGGGATCATCGTGCGGTGTTCGTTAGCCCTTTGCGGTGCGCAGGTGTTAATCTTTGATTGTTGTAAAGTTGGGGTGTGGTGTTTTTAATGTTGTTTCTTCGTGTATATGACTTAATTGTGTACATTGTGGTGTTTTCAATGTTGTTTTTTCGTGTATATGAGTATAATTTTCAAATTCGTGAATATTCATTAGTTTTATGGGCGAAAATTTCGCTATTATTAGGCCGGCGCCCACTGCGATTTGTAGTCGTGACGAACGTTTAGTCGCGAAAATGGAATGCATTGTTTTAGGTTAAAGTGTGTCCATATGGTATATGAGCGTACTTTAATCTAAAATAATACGTTTCATTTTTGCGACTAAACGATCGCCACGACTACAAATTGCAGTGGGCGCCTAGCCTTAGTCTTGAAATCAGGGCCAGATAGAAATTTCGCGAGTCAGCTACTTTTAAAAAAGCGAACCGCGATTTTTTGAATAATTAAAATCACAGTGAGTGAGTAAAATCACTTTTACATACATTTTGCTTTATTATATGAGCTATAACATGTGCATAGCCAGGAGAGACATTGAGTCTGTTCCCCTTCCCTGAATTAAAAAAAAAATAGTTACAAATTATATTTAATTATCACTCGATCGTGGTATACCTTTGTTCTTTACACACATTTTACTTCAAATGCAAAAACAGGATATTTTTATTTGTCCACTTGAATAAATATAAATTTCATTTATATTTAAAAAACAATCCTCAAAAAGAAACATTAATATCAGAAAGATTTCAGTATATGATTTGAAATTGTTAAACAAATCGAATATGACTTATATTAATACAGTATAATATTGCAAAATTTATCTTTATAAAGCCAACAAGAGCGCCTCTAAAATTGAAAAACCGAATCAAACAGAAGATTTATAGCCGAAGAAGAACCCACAAGAGGATTTATGAAAGATGAAAGGCTTAGAACCGACGGTTCAGTGGATATCATTTCTCGTGGGACATGGCGGCGGTGTAAGCGTTATCGTGTTATGGCAAATGATAATTAGACCTCGAAAATCTATTTGACGCCGAGACGTGTATGGTTCAATTATATTACATTATGTAAGGTTTCGGAAACTTTGGGTTAATTGTTAATGAGGTCCATATAACTATTGCCTTTCTATGTGATTCAATTATGCGATTTGGCATTTGCGGTTTAACCAAGTTGAACGACAATATGCTAATGCATTAATTGTTTATTTTTAATTGAATATATGAATGTATAAAATATATCAACAAGTATATATTAATTATTATTAAATATTTATTTCTCTTTTTTTCGTAAAATATTATTAACAATAAACACTTATATTATGAAAATATATATACAAACATATTTTCGAATATAATTTAATATCAAAAGTACATATTGATATTACCCAGACCAAAGTTTCATCCACTTCCTGAAACAAACTTTCATTATCTATTTCGGTGCCCGCCAATAACACCCTCGGCCCTAATTGATTGTTGCGACCGAATTACGCTCTCGTTAAAAATTTAAGAATACCCCCAAGCATTAAGGCTTAGATTTAACGTGGCGGTCGTAAAATTTAACGGCCGCCGTTAAATTTTATCATGGACGTCGGAAGAATGAATCAATTTCGCGCTCAGAGACGACATCGCTTTGCATAAGGTCGTATTATGCAAAAGGGCCTCGGTTTATTCGCGCTTGGCCGACATTAAACTCGACTTAAAATTTTAGCAAACTTTATTTTAGTCCTGTGAGGTGGTTTTTTTGTGTGTGTGGGGGTTGGAGGTTAAGGGTCTGGGTGAGACGTTGAAGATTTTCTCAGGGAAATTTTTGGTTTTTTTTTTTCGTCTGGAAATTAATTACAGTTGGAATGTATAATAGATGTCTATGTAATATCTGTAATTTGAGAATTTATTGTTGAATAATTTTAAATTTTTGGATATAATTTATATGGAGTTTTAAAGTTAGTCGTTAGCTTTCTTTGTCCTTTCTTTTTATTGCATTAGAGGTTTCGAAATTTTTATGTTCTTTGGTTGCACGATTCAGTACTTTTAAGGCTACATTTTATTTTGAGAATCCCTATTTTCTATTCAATGTTGTTATTTGAAATTTCTGTATAAATATTTGTATATTTTGAAAAAAAGATAGATTTGAATCAAAAATTATAAAATATTTACGTTTTCTTGTATTATATTCCAAAATTTAAAACATACTTTTGAAAAATGTGCAAAATAGCGAATCGTGCGAAAGTAAAATATTCAAAATTCGACGGCACCACTTTATACTTTCAGATACCCTTTTTCAAATCTTACGTATCAATTTCAAATCACTTCACATAACAAAAAAAAAAAAATCAAATTTCGACCGATCGAAACACGCGTACCTGCCTTAAACTTTCGAGATTAATCGACCATATTTCATTCCAGCAAAAAATCAAATCCCGAAAATAAAAAATCAAGCCCCACTCTCGCAGATGACCCACCATAATGTGTGGCACTCATGCGTGCCCGTGTGGGAAAATTGCCATTTTAAAAAGTGTCGAATCAGGGATGCGCCCTAATCGCCGTCCGCCTCGATTATCCCACACCCCGCGAACTCGAAAATTTAAAACTCCCCGACTCGTATAAAACATCTCCGTTTTTTCGTATCGATAAATATAAAATGTGGATGGTAGTAGTCTTGTGCGAAGTCGGATGCGTGTTGTTTTTTTTTGCTTTCCGCCGATCCGTTTTTGTGTGAACTCTGAATGTATTGTAGTGCTCTCGCGTAGTTGTATTAAAGGATTATTATTTTTGTTGAAATACTTTCGCAAGTCGGATTTTATTGTGGTCTAGTTGTAAGAGTTAATACTGGCAACGTAATACAGATTCATTGTGATATAAAGTAAAGCGAGAAGCTTTTAATTAAAAAAAATATAGAAGATAAGTATTTTTCTTCATAGTAGGTTGATTTTTTTTTCATCAAATTCTTAATTAGTAGTCTTTTGTTGTGACTTACTATTGAAGTTTTTATTTGATAAGAGGAAAATTTTAATGAAACTTATCTGATTTCAAACTATACTGAACGCTTAATTTAATTAAAATTTTATCAACTCGAACAACAATCTTGGATTTTATCCTTTCAATTGATTATATGAATGTTTTAATATATAATACCATATTTTAATCATAATTTTAAGAAACAACAAATATTTTCAATATCGGAACAATAATCCAACCTAATCAAAACATTTTCTTTGCATTTTCAACACTCGAACAACACCAAACTGACAAAACAACAAATTCCAGCTCCGAACCCAAAACCTCGAACCTTCACACAAAACCACACACGAAAAAACCGCCTAAAAAGGGAGAAAAACGGTGAAATATCACCGGTGCCTAGGAAGTCCTCAATTTCGCTTGGGCCAAACAAATAGTACATAAAAGGCGTCTCGTCCTTCGAAACCCGAGCATTATCAGCCCGACGATATATCCTCGGAGCCCGAGCGATAAATTGCCGCGAAACAGCCTCGGCCATTGAGCTTTATGGTATCGCGTCGACGAGTCCTCCCATATAGGGCTCCGGGCCTAGCTGGGCCCAGTTGGGCCGATAGGGACCCTCACTCATCACCGGTGACACTTCTCGTCGATGTGTAGGCTTTATCGCGTGATGACGACGCCGAGAATGAGACGAGTCTTTGTGGACGGAATGGTTTTTCGGTTGTGCTTGAGGTGCTGTTTTGGGCGTTGTTTTTCAAGGATAAATAAACGGAGATTGGTTTTTTCGAATTGTTCAAAGGTCATGTATAATATATTGTTATAATAAAATTCTGTTTTTTTTTATAATAAGGAAAATCGTGATCGAAGTATTAATGTGGACAAATTACAATAATTTGTTGCGATCTTTGGATGCAATTTGTCAAATATGTTTTGTACGAAAGTCGATTCTTCGAATTATTTTGATTCTTTATAGATGTATTGAATATCTTACGCAAAACCCATAGCCAATCAAACAACCGACCAAATTATTATGTTCACTTAAAATTCATAAATCGACATTCAGACCCATAACCGAAGTTATTAATTCAAATGCGCGCTCCGTACAATTCTGCGATTCGATTGCATATTATAATTCAGTTTGAATAGCATAAATCAGAAGTGGTTGCTTTGAATTTCGACTTGGTCCATCCCGACTAGAATTTAAACATATAACATATAATATACACTTCCTGATATACCTGTGCAGGACTTCGGGTTGACTTGCAGAACGGTCGACACTGGAACGTTTGCCATTTATTTATTCATGAGTCGCAAATGCAAGTGCAATGCTGTGTGGTGCGAAATGCAATTGATTTCGAAATTAAATATGTATATCGATTCACCCGATTGTGATTTTATTTATATTGCATATTGAACTAATTTGATTTTATTTCAATGAGAAAATTTTCTTGATTAATTAAATAATCTTTTGAAAAAAATTTTAACCACTTTGCAATAATGTACGTACTTATCATTATCAAATACTATTTATGCAACAAACTAGGCCTTTCTTTCTTGAATATTTGAAAACAGTATATAATTGCATCTATCTATTGATTATTATATCGCACATTGCTTAATTTCATAGATTGATTTGAATCAATAGAAGGCTTGCGGTACATAATGATATAACCAAAGATAATGAGAATCCATGTACTATTTTTACAAAAATGTATTAATGAGAAAATATTCATTTTTGCGACAATCAAACATACACACCGCCCACGTTACAAAGCCCACTTATTTACCGCTGAACCGCCATTTACACCTTTTTGTCTTGCTTTTTGTGTATATCAAACGTCTTCGGGCCCTCTCGCAGAACCATCCATTACTCAAATGCCAAACGATAGCGATCGCGGCTTTCGCGACGACCCTCACGTACGTTATTCGCCACGAAATTGAATTCTGAAAAACTTCTTAAGTAACACCCAAGGTATGTCCGATCCGGCTGTAATCCAGACGATGCTCAAATTCGGGGAAATCGGGAATTTTCGTAAATTTTTATGTGAAAATTTACTCTTCTTTGATGGAAAATTATGACATGTTAAATTTAAAAAAATTCTAGTGTATTATAAAAACACGGTTAAATATCAATTTACTTACTTTTGTTCAACGATATAATAATAATTCATATTATATTATAATATTTCAGATAAAATGAGGGCCACTGCAACTCAAGTAATGGTAAGTAAATATATCGATATTTATTCTTATATATAATACAAGTCAGTAAATAATGAGAATTATAAAAAGGATATTATCATATTTTTGGAAATGAAACAGAAAATCAATTGTTTTCCTAAACTAAAACAAAAATTTCGGTTAAATGATTTTTGTGTTTGATCAATATTCTGAAGTATTTGAATGAGTTAAATTTTAAATTTCAATTAAAATGTTATAAATAATAGTTGTTCATAATTATTGTAAATATAATAGTTATTATAAATATTAATAGTTGTTCAATTGTTGTTATAAGTAATAGTTTAATCAGAGCGTTTATAACCAGATTATTACTTTTTTTGAAAAACATTAGATAAAAAATCGATCATTTTCCCACTTTGCGAAAATGTTACAAAGTCGGTTTTTTTTTCGTGTTTTGCATTTGTGTCAATGTTTTCGAAAAATTATTTAATTTATAGTGTCTTCTGATGAACAAAATAAAAACGATATTTTTGTTTTTTATACCAAAAAACTCTTTAAATATATCGGGAAATCAAAACAATGTCGAATATGTATAATATTTAAACATATTTTTCGATTTGGAAAAAAAACATATCGCAAAAATTTGTACAAGAATATAGAAAAGTTTTTGCATAATAAAATCGAAAAATAACAAAATTATAAGCCACGAACCTTGATATGTCCGATTTATCGCCATACGTATCAATTAGACATCTGCATTTCAGCTGTAGAACTTTCAGCATCGATGAAGCGCTAGTCTGTTGCTGGTCTGATCTGGTTTCTGGTATTTTTGATGCACTGTGCACTTTTTCAAAAAAAGTTTTATACATTGATCACTTTTTTTAAATCTTCTCGATACAGTAAATATTATTTTTAAATTATTATACAACGACGGATTGAACACATTTTTTAATTTATTCTGAAACAATGAATACTTTCATCGCGTAGAAAAAATTGCTTATAATCAATATTATTATATATCATTAAATAGCAAAAGGAGCGCAAATTTATTTATGATATATCCAGTTTTTCGAAAAGATCGCGACCAACTAACGCTAATAACATAATAATGTTACAACAATCATGTTTATCGGTAGATATTTTTTATTTTTTATGTCGTCGGTCGCAACCGCCCAAAAAATTATTGCAACATTAATTACAATGAAATAACAAATCGAAAAAAAAACTGTTGATGCTAGGCTATTGAAATATTATTGAATAAATATTTGTGCCGTTTGATCAGTTGAACGGTGTTGGAGTGAAACGATAACACATACAAACATCCATTTTATATACATGTATATAGATATAGATTTGTATGAATGTAAAAATATTTCTGTGGGGTTTTGAGAAACAGGTGTTCGTCTAATTTTCACTGAAATTCAAAGATAAACGATTGATGGTCCCATCGAAAATATTCGACGTTGATCCTTCAGGATTTGTCACTCACATCTCCATCTTTTCCTTGTAAAAAGAATGTTTGAAATTTTTATAAATTGATCTTTCATGTCGCTCAAGTGAAAAAATATTGCGGTGAAAATCCGTGAAATAAATTCATCGCGTAACGACATGTTCTATATTATTATACCTAGATATAATCTGTTTTTCACTCTAATCGTGTTAGCAGTTAAATTAACATTGTTAATTATAACTCAGCAACGTGAATAGACAATTAATACTTTTGCTAGTTAATTTGCGTCACTAATCGACAATTGACAATGATTTGTATAGTCAATAGAAAGTACTACAAATCAACGCGCAATCGTTATAATGACCGCGCATATTAACGAATTAACGACTTCAAATTAATTTACTGTATAAAAATTCAGCAAATTTAAAACGAAATTTCTTAATATAATACGTATAGCTAAATAAAAGCTTACGTTGGGTCGACTAATTGAAACCTTGCGCGAGACAATTTATTTCAGAGAATTACCGAAAAAAAAATTAACATTTTACCACCGCGACATAAAAACAAATCATTCGACGTACAATTTACAACACACGACCTCCGTACCCAATTCATGCAGTATTCAATTAAAGTTACTTTGTGTCTCTAGACGTAAACGTGCGCCCAGTTTACAGCCACAGTTAGCGCACGCGACCCGTTCCTTTATACTTCGGAAAGAGAATACTTTCGCACAAAACGTTGTTTTGATTTCTTTCTAAGCAGCAGTAAAGAAAACAGACCCAGCCCGTTCGTTTAGCGGAAGAATCCGCACATTTCGCTGGCCTGGATCTATTTCCAGCGAGCGATAAGAAAACTTCTTCTGCTGAATGGCCGTAACTCGGATACGGATGTTGGCCGAGCTTTCGAGAGCTTTCTAAGTGTTTATTGAAGATGGATATGTGTAGTTTCGTGTAGGTATGCGATATGATTCGTGTATTTTCGCTTCACTCCTTTCGCTCGGGATTTGCGGGAAAATATTCGCGAAAATTCGGGAAAGCTGCGAAGATATGATGCGTGAGTGCGGTATCCGTTTCCGTAACGCGAATATAATGGCGTTTTAGTCGGAGAGCGTGTTCGTTTGAGTTATGGCTGTTGTGGTGTCGATTAATGCAAACTTATTTGTGTGTTTGATAAATGGTCTTAGTTTGAGTGTTTTGTATGAGAATTAGGAATCAAGCAATAATAGGTTTGCTTTTTTTCTATCGATTTTCCTTGTTTTTACTATTGGTAAATATTTTTTATATTTCTTCATTTCCGTAATCTTCTATTTATATTGTAATTATTAAATTGTTTACTAATGAATTTACCGCATTTCGAACGTAATTTATGTTAATGAATGTATGTCAACATCATCAAAAGAGGTCTATACGATGTACATCTCTAGTACCTACATGGTCTTTTTGTCACAATTGAAAATTTACTTTTTTTTTGCAAAATCGAATTCAATAACCACATTTCCCGAATAATCTCAAACGCGAAAAAACCTCACCACGTATCTTCGCCTTTCAACCATCAACGATACACAGCCAAATCAAATATCACATTTCCATCAAAATCAAGCACACAATCACAAAACCCCAACTCCGAACCAAACCCAGCGCCAAACAATCCTCGCTAACGAAACTCCTCGCAGGACGACGTCCACTGGCGGCACAAACGGGGAATTTCCGCAAATTTAATAATTCCAACGGCGAACAAAGGATCCATGGATCCGATCTTCGTCCGTTCGATTTGATCGAGCATTGTGCGACGGCGTAATTAACGGCCTTTGGTGATTTATCCATGGCGGACGTGCGCCCGCTATTAGCGAACGCTAACGTAATTTATGCTCGCTAATAGCTGACACGTATTTGCACACATGCGAAAGTGCTTCGTGTCTTGTGGGAAGTCCTGTGTATGTTTTAAGTGATTTTTGTTTTTTTATGAAGATATTTTGTAGTTAGAGCCAATTTAGATGGATTAAGATAGAGATTTGAGATCGTGACTTATGAAAAAATTTCTTATTTGATTTTTAGATGTATTCAACATATTTGGCAAATACTGAAATATTTAATGTACTAAAAGTGTTACGTAATGTATGATATTCTATGGGTAGTTCGTAGTTGTTATTTTGATTCAAATTCTTGTTAGAATTTTTTTTAACTAATTTCAAGTAATTCAGTGAAGTATTGTACATTTGTAAAAATTCTCATACCATAAAAATATATATACTTAAGTAGACTTTAAAAAAATATTCAAGGTTTTTTCAGTGAACGCTTACGTGTTCCTGTCCACTCAATTTAACTAGCACACATTCGAGTACACGCAAGAGTATTTTGTGCCTCATACCAGGTGTTGTGTATATTAATAATTCAAATCTTTTCTCAAAAAACTGACATACTAGAATTATTTCTGAACCAATATTTGAATTTTTCGATAAAATATTCATTTTTTCATAAAATAATCAAATATAAAAAAAACATTATCAATATAATCGTTTAAATATCGGACTCACCATTATAATATATCCCTCATCATCCAACAAACCATAAACATCGTATCAACACCAACAACCGATCGCACAAAAACCCAGCACACGTCAAAACCACACCATTATCCTCATACACGTTTACGTGTTAATCAGTAATCACGTTCGTAAACAGGTGTAACTAACTAATCCCCCGAAGCCTCCGCGTTACTCGTATGTGTCCCATATAACGGACTATACGTGCTCCGAGTTATCCGGTATCCGGAACGCGCACGTCGCATAACAACTAGCGGCACGAAACGGAAGTCGTTTTGGCCTTTTTCACTCGTCTGCTGGCACTTTTTTTCATTGCCGGCCATGGTATGTGCAAAGTCGATCGATTTTAATATGTTTGAGAGCGCTGGGTGGATGTGGTCTGCAGCTAATCACGTTAATGGTTTGCAATCGTGATCGTGTTGTTTGGATTTGTTGATTTATGAATCAGTGAATGACGATGGAAAAGCATTTCGTGCTATCTGATTAAATGTATCGCAGAACTATTCAAATTTAATGTTCCGTTTTGAAAGGTCGACGTCTAAAACCACGATTTGAATTGCAAAAATCCCATTCGAAAGATTGGCCATAATACACTCGGAGATTGTTGGCCATAAACGGATCGGTCGTTTCTCAGCATCTCCTAGCCGAAGGAAATAAATCCGGTGTTGCTGTACATAGAGAGACGCCTACTTTGTCGCAGCGCGTAATAAGCGGCCTTAATGAAAATATAAATTGCAAAGTGACAAGGCGCCCCAGGGTCGTCCGTGACTCCCTTCCTCTTGGTGAGGTCCTCCTGCTCCCTTCTGAATCCTCTTTATACATTTAGAGGTCTTTGGAAAGAAGGTGTGAGGTTCTAGGATCTCGATAGTGCTCTGAAACGGGCATCAGGCTAGTGTAAATGGTCTAAATGTCGAAATTATTAGAATAATAGTTTTTGGTTTCGATAAATATTTGATTTTTCTGTTTTGATTGGTGTCAAGGTCTATTCGATTTTATCATAAGAAAAAAACTGTAGAAATTTGGTTTTAATAAGGAAATTTTATTGGAAAAGTGTTGAGTCGTGATTCTGTGAAAGTTAAAAGTGTTTGTTTAAAATAAATACCTTTAGTTGGAGTGTGTTTAACGATTATATAAATCTGTTTATTTTTTGAGTAACCAGAAAAAGCATCACGTAATTTGAAATAAAAATTTGATTATAAGGAAAAATTTAAGATTAATTCATAGTGATCACACTTTGGATATAAATATTTAATTCGAATTTATAAAATAATATAATTTTCTTTATTTTTGGACATAAAAAACATGCAAAAATTATAAAAAACATCTACCGGCCATTCAACTCATTTCCACGAAAACCATTAACTAACTGACGCATACATTAACACTTCACCTCGAATGCGTCACATTACAAACATGCTCGACATGTTACCAATCAACACATCCCACTCTGGATACTATCAAAAACCGCATCAATTCCAACCGCCTTTCAACAAGCCCAAAAAACACCAACAAACCCCAAAAAAGCCCCAACGATTAGTCAAAACTGCGGAAACTGTGACGTCGAGCGGAACCCCCCGAAAAAACGTATACACAATTCATAAGAGCGGGAAGAAAGGTAAAACGCAAAAGGAGAGAGAAACAGAAAGACAAAATTCCCGTTTCCACGTTTTAGAGGAGAGATCGTATCACCTGTCTTTGTTGAGCCAACAATGGAAAGAAAATTACCCGTTTTCAGTGGCTCTTTTGTGTGTGCAGTTATTGTGCAACGCTACGCTAACGATTCGCGTGCGAAAATGCAGCCGAACGATTGACGATTCGCCATTGCGGAAATTTCATTCCATTTTGCTTTTTTATTAGTTTATTATTATTATTATATTTGTATTCGATGGTATTGCGTTGTTTTTTTTTGTAATAACCATATTGCAGAATTTTTATCCTATTATCAACAAATCAACTTTTTTATGTGTGATGACGTTCTTTCTAACAAATGTTCGATGAGGAAAAATTTTGAAAGAAATTCTTAAGTCATGTTATCTTCGCTTGCATCATTCGTATTTTATCATATTAATACTAGATTATTAAATTTAAACATAAAATAATTATGAAAATCTAAAAATATTAATTATCTTCTTTTTTTAAAATATAATATGAAACAATGTAATAAATACACATGTGCCTCGTATAACATGGTTATAAGGTTTTACAAAAACGCCATGTAATAAAAATCTGTGTTATATTAGGTTTACATTCCAAAAAACTATCAAAGTTCTATATGAGTCCTTCTTTAATAAATAATACAGAAAATATTCATTTACATATTTATTGATTCACGAGTAATTTATGTATTAGAAGTCAAATTTTGACGATTTAAAGTTTAGATCATCAAAAGTTGCACATGCAAAAGATACTACTGGACAACATGGAAACCTAAAACTCATCAAAATATGATTAAAATTGTTAAATATAACTTCCAAACTACATGCGAAATTCGTTTAAATTAATAATAATTTTTGCACTTATGTATGAACTACGCCTGAAATCCATTAAAAATCTCACTTATAATGTCCATTTATTTATATTCGAATGAAAATTTTTCTCGTATTTAAGTAAAGTATTACCTAATCCATTTTCAATTTTCTAAGACCGTGTTATATAACACGTGTTGTACAAAAATAGGTAATAAATTCATTAACCGTGCTATATCGAAACCATGTTATACGAGGTCCAAGTGCACATGTAGTCTATAATATTATATCATTCTATAATATCCCAACACGCACAAGTTTTCATCTCCGTCCTTCAGCTTCAACCATTCAAAACATTAGACACAGAACACAGTTCTAAAAATGCACCGAATGCAATATGTATTGACGTATACTTCAACAACAGCACCGAGACGACGATGGCACCGTCTCTCCTGTCATTTGCGGTGGAAGTTTACTTTAGAGTTCGATCCATTAGAGACGTTTACCCTTTCGGTGAGAGCAGCCCGCGTTTAATATTTCCCGGCCGTTTGTTTGCACCGAAAGGGTTAAAGCTGGCAGCCGCCTAATGGCGTGTGAAATCGCAGAAATGTCTCGCAACGTGTATATTTTCATATGTAGTTTGAATAAACCAGTCGATTTCGAATTTGAACGGATTCTGCGGGTGGTTTTATGTGGTCTGATGTGAAAATTCCAACGGTGAATTCGTTTATAATTTGAATGCATTTTTTATATAAAAAAAAAATATTATCAAACGAATATATTTTGAACGAAACACATCGTGAGCAAGAACGAATCGATTTGTATAATTCGAGCGAACTTTCGGAAACAAAGCTTCGAACATCTTCATATTCGGCTCACGACCGTTCGTGAAATATTATCGCACAGACACTTTTCGCAAAACCTCGAAATGTACGCCTTGTATAAAACCGAGTAACCGACAACGGGGTTCGTTACAATTTTGAGGTTGCAAATTGAGATTGACCGACGAGCCTTGTTGCGGGTACAATATACGCATAACTGTAAGATGCGTATACTTCTTGTTTATTATCAAAAGTCACAATTGAAATTATTATATTTTGAAACAAATTACTTTTTTAAATATATTCAAATTAAATTTGTTTATTTTTAAATAACTGGTTCGTTTCAAACGAACTTTTTGAAGCGAAACGAAAGCGTTTATTATTCGAATAAATTAAGCAAAATTTTTACAAAGAAATTTGTATACTCAACAAAATTTTCAATTTTCACAAAAATACAAACTTTTAACCAGTAGGTATTGTGAGTTTCGATAACACACCCCTCATACGCAAATTTAAAATATTCCCAAGGAAAATAGACTCGTTCGAGCGATGACAGCCCGACGAAACGCGGCCCTGAAGCCTTCGCGATGGCGGTTAATTTGAATTCAGCGTTGGTATGGGAGAGCCGGAGATCAGACCTTAACTTATTTAAGAAACCACTCATTGGAGAACAACTTTTGCGCCGAGGATAATGAAAAAGTTTCGTATCGGGACGAGATTGGAGAATCGACTTGGCAGATTGGTGCTTCCCTCCACTGTCGCGTGCCTATGCAGAGGAAGGTGGTTTGGGTTTTGTGGGTGTTCTCGTTTAAATCGGAAACGATGTTTTATTTTCGGATTTGAGTAGTGTGGGCACTTAAAAATTATTGTCCGAAGTTTTGCGGACGGAATCGAGTCTGCGATTGTGAAGGTGTTGAATGGGCTATTTTTGTGTAGGTAGGTTTATGGGTCGATTGTTGAATTATATTTTGCCAAATTATATAATGTGCTGGTTAATATAAATCAGTAAATTATGTAACAAATGATGTGGTCAGTATATTTATAATTATTTGCGAAATTAATTGAAAAAGGACAGTTTTGTAGTTTTAATTTGTAATTACTGATTTATAATTTCAACATTTTTTTACGTCAGAACAAATTAATTTTAATAACAATAATTTTCGAAAATAAATGTGAAGTCGCATAACAATTGGATCAACTAAGTGAAAACGAAATCCGCCTTTTATTTCGAACATCTATTTCTTCCATGAAAGATAATACAATCGCTTCCATCGAAAAAGATTCACATTAAAACTAACATAACTTACGAAAACTTACTTTATTAGACATAATAAAAACCGTTCTAACGACACACGCAAATATCCATCGGCTTGATCTTTCGCGAAATTGTTTTCTAAATATACGACCGCGCTTTTTCCCCGACATACACATACATACACCAGTTTTATTTCATTTTATTCGAGCCTCCTTTTTCGGGAATACTCACAACGAACGGATAGAATCCGGCGCGAAAGGATGCGATATCAGAATTGCTTTCGATTCGAATCGTACGTAAAGGGCATAAAGTTGGCCGTTGTATGTTCAACCCTATTAGACTGAACGGTATTTTTCGCGGAAACGCTAAACTTTTATAACACAAAAGATTGTTTCTTCAAAAACGAGTAAAAGTTAAGGGAGCGAATTGAACCGTAAAATAAAATAAGGTTCGAGCGTTTTTCACGGTGGCGCTTGTTTTTTTTTTTACCGAAGAAATTTTGCGTACGTGATGGGGGGGTTGGAGGATCTTCTTATTTTTTGCGTTTATGGACGTGTTTTTTTCGGATTGTTTTAATTCGGTTCATCGAATATTCATCTGATCGAATTTTTTTTTTATTCCAATTATTGTTATCAGTGACTTTTTCATAAAATTATGTTCCTTTTTATATACACACACTGTCGGTTCTAAGAAACTCGTAAGTAAATATAAATTCATTAGACATTTTACATATGGTTGTTTCGGAAAAAATATGTATAATATTAAAATTTGCATGCACATCATATTTACTTAATCTCACAAAGATCTATTATATTATACTTCATTTAAAATTTCTCTTGATTAACACGAGAGATAATATGTATGGCTTTACTTTGATTTACATTGGATCTATTTCAACCGTGAATCAAAACATGATTAAGCGATAACCAAAAGCTCACCAAATTCAATTCCTACTAAAATTTTCACGAAAAAACCTAAAATCAATCAACATAAAATAAACATGATTCCGCACGAGTATCCATCGATCGGTAGCGATCCTGCAAACCTCGGATCCGCCATTATACGGATTCACAGTCCCCGTAATCCGATCGTGTTTACCTCGCAAATTAGTATAAATAGAGGCGAACGCTTCGTCGCAAATAGGCAAATATGGGCGCGAAAGCCTTCGGACTGAGCAAATCGAATGGCCCATTTGAATCGTGAAAGTCGCAAAGCGAAGGCGCCGGCAAACACCGAAAGGACGAACGCTTACCCTTTTCGCTACGGTGTTTGCTCACGTCCTGTGGAACTACTGAAATTGCACATACACATGTGTTTATGTATATCTATGGATAAATGAGTGTACATAGTGTGCAGGTTTAAAAGGCGCAATTGGCAGTCGATGATTTGGGCTACGCGTTTTAAAAGATGGCGATGATATAGTCGTCGATGTTATTATATTATATATGGCTTCTGATTCGTTGCATTAAATGTGATGTAATAAAAAAAAATTAAATGAAAGATATATTGATTAACGAATAAATATATTCCATTTGTTGTGCGGCATCGAAAGTATCATATATAGGTTATGAAAATAATCTTTACATATCTAACGTTCATTTAATTGTTTTATTAATTTGAAATATTATATATGAATAGTCTATTAAGTTAATGTATATATATATGGATAAGGATTGTTAGTTTTGAACTTTGACTCCTCACATGTAGACTTTTAAACGTGTTCGGGATTCGAAATGTCTTTAATTATTAAAAAGGGAACCATTTTGTCGCACTCAACGACTTGGGGATATTTGTTCTCGCTCGTTCGTTCCTAATTCGGTATTAATCTAATAGTTATTTGAGAACTTTGTAAATTTGTTTAGTGCTTGTTTTCTTCTTGAAGGGATTTTGTTTTCAAATGGATTTTGCGTATGGAAAATATCTTCTAACTTCTAATGGAAGATTCGAGTTGCTATTTAAATTGCAGTAATACAATCTTTTGTAAATATTACGAATCAAATTTCAAACAGTTCAATATAAAATCTATTAATTGATATCGAAACTTATAAAAAAAACGTTATCATCAATAAACAATTATATCACTCAAACCGCTGAACTCTTCAACATACGACAACATCCACTTTTTCCTCAGTCCAACCACCACCTACGAACAACTTCCATTCCGTGGGTCAATCTGGGGGCCACGAGGGTGCAGCCCCCGGGGGCGATAATTAAGGAGCCCCCATCTCAGGGGAAGGGGGCGAAGTTGGGGCGCGTTCGTCTTGCGGTCTCTCGAACTTGCGAAATGTGTTTCATATTATTAGATAAAGTTTTTGCCCGCGGGAAACTTATCCGATTTCTCGCAGTTTCCTTTTCGCTTTCGCTGAACTCGGCGCTGGGTGGAGATCGGGAACTGGGGACTAGGGATTGGGGACTGGGTACGGGCGTGATTGGCGTCAATTAATCAAATCAGTACTGTCAGCGAAGAATCAATCGCAAAAGACGAACGAAGACGAATAGGGGTGGATTTAGATGTGTTCAACTTTTTATTTGAAACAATCCTTACGAAATATTTGTATGTTTATAAAATGTTTTTTTTTTCTTATAAAAACACGATTGAAATTATTTTATTTGTAAAGATTGATGCAAAAAATATGAAAAATTAAAATAACTGAAAACGTATCCTAAATAATGTACAAGTTGTTTCATATAATCATCTCTTTTTTTTAACGATGAAAACATTCGGTTCAATCAATCTCATATGCCCATAGGCCTAAAGTTGAGCGCCCAACGGGAAAACGCATAGTAGGAAAAGGGAATGCGGGCCACTTCGTACATTTTTTTCAGCGTTCCTTTTCCTTATTTTTTTCTTCTTTTTTTTTGGTCTCTCTGCAAATGACAAATAAGACGAACGGGCGGCGGTTAAGGGAAAACGCTTTCGAAATTTGTTCGAAAACGTTTCGTCGCGGCAGAGTTCTGTTTGCAATATGAAAAAAATACGACGTTTTATAGTGAAAAATATTTTAACATATATAAACCTGACATTTTTTCCACACAAATCTCACTTTTCATAAAGAGAACCCTCATGAGCATGAACTACAACCGTACACGTCCCATTTCAAAAATAATAAAGAAAGGAAAGCACATACAAATTACGGCGACCTTTGTGTGCCGATCTGAAATTAGTGAATTCAAGAAACTTGCATGGTACAAAAGCACCAGATGCAACACAGTCTTCCGAGGAACGGTCTTTGCGTATGCCACCAGACCACATATGTTGCTGGTCGTTAATTTCAAAGTTTGATTTTACAACCGTGGAGGCCAAGCTATGTAGATGTGCCCATTTCACATAAATGGAGTTTGCGTATTAGATTTGAGCGGTGTTGAATAATTATCATAGAGATGTTTTCGGAATTTTCGCAATCCATATTTATTTTCATTGTTAGTTCTAAAAAAATGTATTTACAATTCCAATTCATATGCGTGCTTATATTTTTTTTAAATAACGTCATTTACTCAACGTGTCTTTTAATACAACGAATTTTGTCAAGGAAATCGAAGAAGGAAAATGTCGACACATAATCACTAATCCAAAGCATTTGCCATTGCAAAGCACATTTCCCTAGACAGGTCTGCCTGCACAATTACTATTGCGGTGCAACTTTGCAGACTGGGTGCTGGGTGCATCCGCGATAAGAAAACCGACGTCAGTTTTCCATTTTCACCGACGTTCATACCCGAAAGAGTATGCGAATTTGCTTAGAATGTTGAATTCGGTAGATCCAAGTACCCTAAGCTTCTATGTTTGTCGTGCAAATGGACTTGCTCTAGTCTAATGCGAAAACGTTGCTGAAAATGTTTTCATGATAATTTTTTATATAAATGGCGTTTTGTTGAAATTTTTTGTTACATATGAAAATTATATAAGTTGATTCAATCTTTCAATATTCATTCAATTAGTTTGTTTGTTAATATAACGTTGAATATAAAATCTATTAATTTATTCAATTGTTTCTAATAAGCTAATCAAATAAAAAAAATTGAATAATGTTTGTTTTTTCAATTCCGTAAACTATTATATGTACAACATTACGCACCGATACAAGGTCATTATCATCAACAATTCACTAAAAATGTTTATTCATACATTTAGTTAAATTATTTATATCTATATATTCAATCTACGCACAACTGCTTCCTTAATTTCAAAGGATTAGAATTTCAAATATCGTTTAATTGATTTAAAAATTTTACAGCATGAAATATCCATAAACACATAGTTAAAGGAAAAGCTTTTAGCGTTAACATCGTTTTCTTGAGTAAACGATGGATCTTCTAAGAAAAGTGATTCAATTAAATATAAAAAATGTATATACTCAGAAATTTGTCGACGATGGACACAAATGCGTTTTCCCTTACCGGTTTTAATATGGGCGCGAAAATGTTATTAATCACTGTCAGACACCGCACAAGAACCAAACAAAAGAAACCTCACGTAATATGCGGAAAATACTGAATTTCCACCATACCAGTTTTGCAATTGATACTTATATATAAAAGATTCGCGAGCTTTTTAAATCGATTATAGATTTCTTGATAAACCTTTTGAATATTGTATGAAAAAAACAAGTAATTCATTGAAAATCTACACATATAATACAATACCATCATAAATCTCAATTCATTAACTTTTACATAAAAATACACGTAAAAAAATGTAATATACCGCTACAAAATGAATCAAATTTTCCACCATACCATTTCAAAGGAAAAGCAACGAAAACCAGAGCTCCAGACCGGTAATAAGAAGATGCTCATTTTTGCATCTTCCTTGGAGCGAGACCGTTTCAGCCACCAAAGGCCTGAGGGCTGAAGCCCAGAGCCCCCAGGGGAGATGCCCCTCTTTTAGGGCACCACCCCCGGGGGGCTATCGATTGGGGCTGAGCCCCCGCGGCGTTGTTCGCTGCGGATGGTCATCTGTTCGAAAATGCTGGATATTGCGGTAGGGAATAATCGAAAATTTTTGCTTAGATATTATTAGTCTATTTATAATTTTTGATGCTTTTGGGTTTATGCGATTTTGATTTGATTCGTTTCAAGTTATCGAAAGTCGATAAACGTATTGAATTTCATTTAATTGTTTGTCAATTCAATCGTAATTAAATAATTGGAAAATATCATTGTTTTTTTATATTATATATGTATATGAATAGCCTTGTGTGCTTCTCGGTCCCGCTCTATGGTTTTATGTCAATATTATATCACGATATCATTATGACGCCATATGGCGGTGTCAATATGTCAATTTTTGATATGGTAATATTCATCGTTGTCGAATTTTCAGTGATGAAAAACTTCAAGGATTATAGCCATGGTGGTGTCGAACGCTCGTTTGTGAGTTTGACATGCTTTGCGTATAGTGAAAGTTTCGGGTGAAAGCAAATTTTAAATAATTGAAAATTTTTCATGTGACATAAAAAAATATGTGGATTAAAGAATACGTGCATATTTGAATATTAATTTTAGATTTTAAAAAAAAACCGATAATCTATTTACGTATTCCTGGAATATTTCCACTGAGCAGTGCTTTGAAAATAAAATTTAACTTTTTCCGATATTTCAAATACAAAGCGTTCAATTTGTATAGCAAATACAGTTGAATTGGAGATACTGAAGAAAATCTAAAATTACAAGAAGTTGAATCACCCGATACCCCGACAAAACAGTTTACAAATATAATATATAACAATTGAACGTTTTAAAAAGAACAAGGCTTGTTCATTTTAAAACGGAATGGATACAAATGCCTCAAACAGCTTCCCCAAAGAATATCATACCCGATCAATTTTTATATAAACTATTTAACAAACGCTCATCTCTCAAATCTAAATCGAAACGTTTCAAATCTCCGTGAGAACTTCCGAAGCACAAAGGATGCTGCGAAATCCAACAACCCAAGATCATCCTGCACTCACATAAAACACATGTTAACAAACAGCACTCCCCATACGTCCGAGCAGACGATAAACCATAGAAACCCACCCACTGCGGACGTAATAAAATCAATCCGGGATTTGATTCGATCGAACTGACACCACATAAATCAGGCGGTTCGTTTCGGTCTGCAGGGCATAAATCCCGAGACGGGCGTGTTTATTCGGCCATCAATCGGCGAGGACCTCTCCTCGAGGATATACAGTATAGAGCCTCTGGGCAGGTCGAGGATATAGAGTATAGAGCCTTTTGGCAGATGCTGCGGTCTCACGGGTTAAGTGGAACGAGCCGGAAAAAGAATTATCGGTTCGGTGCACGTGAGAAGGTTCTATTCTCACCAGTCGAGTTGGTTCTTTTTGTCCCGCGATGCATTTTGGTGTCGATGTGTGTTTTATGGGGTCGTTATGCTGATTGAATGATCAATGCTATTGGTGATGGAGGGTTAGTGTTATTTGATGTTTGTTATTTGGGGAGATTGGAGAGTTGTGATGTTGTGTTTGAAGAATATGAAACGATTGTGCGGTTTTTTTTATTTCCTAAAAAGTATTTGCAATTTTAAATAAATAATATTTTATTTTTAGCCGATTCGATGTGTATTTTTAATATTTTCACGTTTATGGTTCAAAAGTGTATTTGCAATATTGTTACGAAGATGGGTCGCCGATTTAACGCAAGTTCAAATAACCATTTAACTCGACGCCGAACAAAAGATAACCGAGGCTTTTCTTAAAGTTTTCAACTCGACAAAACCTATTTTAAAACTCTTTAAAAACTTTTCATATTGTATAAATTTGGTACGCGGCGACGGAAAAATCTATCCGTTGCGAAACCGTTTCTCTCAGCACTTATCGCAAACCAATATCCATTGTATGTACAATTTTACACACATGACATATGACATTCTATTAATAGCCTTCGAGATCATTTTCGTTTTGAAAATCTCTATTTATTTACTGTACGCCAAAGAGCAAGGTGAGAATTAATTATAAAATTGTATAAATAGCGAAAAACTTTAAACAAACCAATAATTTTTCAATTCCATTCAAATACGTTTCGTTAATGAAAATTATTTTTAAATCGTGATTATTTTATAAATTGAATTGAATTGAAAAATTTGATTAACATTTTTACGTATACACAAAAGTTTTTATCGCGTAAAAAAATAAATCATAAATCTAACTTTAACTTGATTCCAAAATAAATCATCGCAGATTCCGAAAAATCGCACCCACTCGAAAGCCAATTAACAAAAACATGCAGACACAAAAAAAAAACGTCAATCACCCGCAAACATCGATCCACTTCGCGGACGTCATCTTTAACACACGATACGTCAATTTATTATTTCGCCATCGATTTTTGCGGAATTACAACCACTCAATCACCGCAGAAGTTTATGGCGACGTCACAGCCCCGGGCTGAAAGGCACTCCTCAACCCTGGTCCCTCATCAGCCTCCGTCTAGGATGTTTGGGTGTTTGGACGTGAAGTCGCCTGGTTTGGCATCACTTGTAAGTCTTCGTCGTGTTAGGGTTGAAGGTTAACCCGAATTATGTCAGGGTTAATTTTTTGAAAGTGTATTTTTGGGTGTATGATTTAATTCGATGTATAAGTTTTAAATTTGAGTGAGTTGGAACTGTGTTTGGTTTGAAAATGTATTCTGCATGTTGAAATATTGAGCGAAAAAATTGTATTTTATGCGATTTTTTTTATTCAGTATAAAAAATTAAACTGCTAATTTGTTTAATTGGCTTCAATTTATTTAAATGTCGCGTGACTGTTTCTTGTAATTTTCGTCATGTTGATTTATTCAAACTATTAAATGAGCAACCTTCTCAGAAACTCAATAATTTCTCGTTAAATAAATATTATTTTGAATGAAATCCTAGACATACACAAATTTAACAATTTCCTAATAAGGAAAATTCATAATTCTTAAAATTAAATATTTGCAAGACCGAATTCATATTTATTTATTAAATTACAATATGTCACCTTTGAAAATATACATATATTATACTAATACATTCGGATTAGTTATGTAATGCTAAAAAAAGTAGTGCCGGACACTCAATTTTTACAGTCCCTTTTGCCCCAACGCAAATTATTTTCAAGGTTTTTTTTTTTTAAATAGCTAAGTAATCATGATTTTAGACATCAAGACCTAGGGTACTTGTCCAAGGGGTAAATATCATAGAATCATGTAAAACAAGTTAAAAGGGTGTCGCAGACAGATCAGTCAAATTGTATCACCAAAAACTATCAATTTACTTAATTTCTGCTATAATTCTTTTTTTTCTTCAGTTAATTTATTAATATTTCTACCTAAGCAATTATAGAAGCAAGGCAAAAATAGCACCGCAGGCGAAAATTTTTTCCAAATGACTTAGTCAATCAAAGTGTATCACTATAAAACTATCAATTAACTAATTGTCTTTGGTTTATTTTTTGATATTTTCCCAAAAATTTTTCACATATTTAGAAAAGTAACGGAGCTCGTTCTTGCTTCCAAAAAAAGTACCGGAACACCTTTCCGGCCCGTTCAGATCACAAGATTAGCACATTTTCATATGAACCAGCACCTTTTTCATATTATAATTTCCCTTAAACGATCACACCGAATTTCCACTAAAAAACCACACCACTCACAAGAATCGAACCTCTCTAACTTTCAAACCACTAACCTCCCGCAACACCACCGCGCAAGAACCTCCCGCAAACAAGCAAAAAAACGCACCGACCCCGGAACTACCTCCTCCGACGACACCGTCGATTCCTCCCCGACGTCGAAAAGTGCAAGCGACCGTCCGACGGCATATTCTCCGCGACCGTCTGACGATTATTAACTGTGGCCGATAAGCGGCGCCATTATCCGGCGGTAATGGCCGGTCGTTAGGCGGGCCTTGGGCCACGAGGGCCGCGGCCCACCTAGCCGTGTTCCCTTCTGGGCCATTTATTACCAAACGATCCCAAAAGCTTTCACTTGGGGCAGTATGATCCGTGGCAGCAACTATTTTAGTTTCTTCTGGGGCCAAAATCTCCCCCGTGCGCAGCACAAACTGTATGGAAAGCACATCGGTGTTTTTTTCACCTACAAAGGAAGGTATTTCCTCCCCATTGCCTTGCAATCCGGCTATTTGAGCCTCTATTCTAGTGGCAAGGGTGTTTTCCATCTCTTGGGCACCCGCTTTTGCTTTTTCGGTGCCATCGGTTAGGGTTTGGGCACCCCTGTTTAGCTTGGTAAGACCTTGCTGTAAACTTGCCACCCCGGTTTGAAGCTGGGAAAACCCAGACGACAAGGAGACAACCCCTTGGGTGTAGTTTGAAATACCGTTGTGGATGCCTGCGTAGTTGTCCGTTATGGTTTGTACGGATGTTTTCAGGGTGGTCATTCCTTCTGCCATACCAGCCAACTTTTGGGCAAGCTGCTGAATGGAGGTATCAAAAGCGGCATACTGGGTTTGTAGCTCTTCCAACCCAGCGGTAAGCTGTGCGGCTGAAGCCCCTAGCTCATTGAGATAGCCCAGCGCTCCTTGTATAGCGGCACTGTTGCCCTGCAATAAGGGGGGCAGGCCTTCTAAAGAATCTATCACCCCTTGTATCTGGGCTTGGGCGGTGGGGTCGGCTGTGGACGCTTTTGCGGCTTCCAGTGCAGCTACCTGTTGAGGAATGGCATCTAAAGCCGTCTGGTTGCCCTGTAGTAAGCTATTAGTGTCTACTTCATTTTGCAGCATGACTTGCTGGTACCCTTCGGCAGAGGCTACGTTTTGCAGCGCACTGCTTGCCTCTGCCAATTTTTGAATGGCCTGTTGAATGTTCCCGGAAGCCTGTACCAATGCGCTG
>JAOXNN020000012.1:2592673-2615424 GCA_028571205.2 Hydropsyche betteni
AAAACACAGCGTTGAGCTCAATGTACGTACATATTCGCATCTCACTCTTGCATACTTCACTGTAGAAGTGCGAGTAGTTCAGCGTTCTCAGTCGTGAGTGGGGGGCATTCCCGTCTTTAGTGCGCAGTGGCTTCCGAGCTTTCAACTGGAATGGACTTATGCCCATCTCGTGAGCGTTTCCAGATGGTTTTTTAATGATTTCAGCAAATAAATCGCAATTATTATAATTTAAAGAATGTTTTTATTTTTCTTTTTTTATGTTTTTAATTTTAAATCTCATAATTTAAGTATAATCTGTCACTATTTTTGAAAATCAGGGGGGAGCGAGCCTTTATGCTCCGCCCCTGAGTACGGCCATGGTTTATTGTATGCTAAATCGATAGTTCATCTAAAAAAAATTATTTCTACAGAAAAAAGTAACAAAACAAAAACTATATTTTGCGTGTATTTCCAATCGATTCATTTTATTTTTTGATGAAGTAAAAATTACAAGAAAACTCTTTGTTTTTTATTCACTTACCTATTATTTTCTATAGTTTTATTTGTTTTCAGAATTTCAATAACAACAATGAACCATTATAAAACTACTCATACATTACTGCATAATAATTTAATATTTTATTACTTGAAAAATAATATAAAAAAATAAGTATACATCTATTGCATAAAGCATTCAAACTAATCGACATGATGCATTTTATCTAAAAATATAACACAAAAAAAATTGAATATCCAAAATCATAAGCGAAAGAAAAATTAGCATCACAAACACCAAAAACATTCCACATCACAAATATCAAACTCCAAACGCTCGATAATACTAACACATCGACGAAACCCTTCACAGCAAACAAACAAAGCCTCAATTTGTATGTACATATTTTATATGGCAAACCGTACAAATAACAATGGAGATAGACAACAAAACGCGATTTGGAGCGAACATATATCATTCGGGCAAACCATCGATTTTACGAGCGCATCGGTGCAATTGCAAAGTCCTCGTGCTATTTCGGATTAACGAGAATTTATCTTGTCGAATGTAATCATATTTCCATGATTTAGAACGATGTACCTATGGCACATGAACATTTTACTCCCATTATAATTGTAGGCTGCAAACCCGAGGAGCAGTTCCCGCGTTTAATAAGTGAACGTTGATAAAGTAGATTAGATTAAAGGACGGGTCCTCTCGGCGCGTTTTCATGATTTTCAGAATCATTTTCGGCTTATCCTCGGCTCCGGTTCCATCCCTCGCCCCCGTTTAATTAAAAATCCCTAATTTCCTCGCGGAAACTTTTCCACCATTAATTCATTATAACCCCATTCACTTTCGCGCTACGCATATTTAACAACACTTTGAATTATGCCCGCGCGGGAAAACGGCGACGACTGCTCGGCGCTGTCAAATTTTCGAAAATTTATCTGCGAGACAATTATGGCGGATTTTTGGGTCGGATGGTGTTTTCGTGTGGCGGAAGTTTCGCGTCGTGAAGTTCGCAAAGTCGTTTCGTAATAAAAATTCTATATCGCTTTTGCCAAAATGCAATTTTCAATAGGTATGCCCTCGAATGCATCATAAATTTCGCTTTTATTCGATACCACTTTCGACGCTTCTAATGTTTCATAAAAACGAAACTGGATGCTTGAAAATGCTCGAGGGAAATTTGTTCAATGGACTTTTTTAGCAAGTCAATAAATGTTTTTTATTTGAATCATTATGTCATTGTTTACATGCATTAGTATCATAATTATAAAATTACGTGATGGATTTTTCATATAAATCTATTTACTTTCGTATGCATCTAATCCTCTTTTTACACGGGGGATATGTTCCAGAGTAAAAAATTGCATGGGAACCTTAAAGAAATTAGAAATAGATTCCATCGGTATATTTGGATAAAACTTTCATCCAAATGTACTTTATAAAAAATGTGTAATGTGAAAAAACTTCACCTTGTAAAACCATAAAAAACATCGATTTTTTTTATTTAATAACTATAATTACATATATATAATTATAGCAGTATACTGACCTACACCGAATCTTCCCATTGTGGCATAATACTTTTTTATTTCTATACGGTGTCAAAGTGAAAAACCATGTGAAAAAATAATCTATTATTTTTCCTTGAACCGTGTTATTTCGGAACCGTATAAAAAGAGGATTGAGTATAGTTTTTACATTCAGATAAAAAAAATATAAATAATTCTAGAGAGTAGTTCTTATAAAAATTTGATATGTTTCATTTTATAACATAATTAAAATTAATATAATTTTCTCTTTAATTAATTTGAAAAAATTTCTTACTTCCATTTTCGATAATATAACAGTAATGAAAATATTTGACTAAATTATTTTATAAAAAAAAAATATTAATATACACACACGTACTTACATACACCCAAATTTCCAACTAATCAAATCATACGTATTGTCGCAAATATTAACCCCGAATTACTTACGCGCATTATCTCCGCAATACGAACCGATAATTACATCTACTTTTTCCTCAACCGGACACACTAACAGAACCTCCACACTATAATAATGTTACGACATAATAACGAGGCGATAGTAGCGCGTGTGTCGGCAGATAGTGGCCGAGGTCTTCGTATCTTCGGCGTTCATATGCCGCAAGTCTGGCGAAAGCCGCTTAAGCCTTAATCCCCGGACTGCTCGAATAATTAATTAATTTCCAGGGGGTCGGGAAAAAATGGGTGCAGAACCACCTGAAGGGTTAATCCGCTGAAAATCGAGACGAAAGTTTCGTGCGAGTCTGAATGTGATGAAAGTTTCGGTTTTGGTCGCGTGCTGCGGACGGGATTTCGTTCAGTGTCGGGATTGTGTCTTTTGTTAGTGCTGGAAACGTATTTGATTTTTTTATTGATGGAAGTCTTATTTTTATTGTCAAAGAATATATTTATGTCTCAAAAATATGCCTTTCGATGAATTTTCAAAAAAAAAATATCTTCGTGCGAAACATAGAATTATTTTTTTGTTTCTTTTTGAAAAATTTGTGTTCCAACTAAATACATAAGAGTTATTTTTAAAAATGGATAAAAACAACTTTTGGACTAAAAAAATTTTCAAGCGATTTTTTAGTTACAATTTCATTTTACACGATGATTCACAATTCACCTTAATTTTCAATAGAACATTTTCTTTTCGTTGATTTGTATATGATTTTTTTCAGTTTGTAGAAGACGAAAATCAAAATGTATAAAAAATCTATTGAAAAAATCGCTCACCTTGTAAAAAGTTTAGCGATACTTTACCGATTTTTTACGCAATGATCGATCACAATGTGTAATTTTCACAATCACTCAATGCAAAACATCGTCGAATTTTCTCGCACAGCTATGACCTATTAATTAAACGAATTCTCCTTGGAAATTCGCGCGAAAATATTCGTAAGTGTTCCACCTGTACACGTAAGACGCGAAAATTTATCGTTTCTAAACTTCGCGGATGACTAGAGATATTAATGGAGCTTGTCATGTCGTTCTCGGATAATACCCTGATATATCGTTAATACAACACATATCTATATCAATTTATTTATTCGTTAATATCTTTAAAAAATCATAATGCAATTACAATAATTCTGAAACGATTCAACACGATTGAATCATAAAAGTATCGTAAAATATTTATGGGTAAATATTTTATATTTTTCTTTCAGAGCAAAACTCGTTTCGAGGCTTCGCAATGTGTTTAAGGCGATGTCTGTTTAGAATAGCGTCATTGATGGTGAGGCCGTTGATTCATCAACACGTGCCGTCAACGATTGTCATTTGATCATCGTACCGATTATGGACATTGATGGATACTTGTGAGAAGAGTGTGTTTTCTAAAATTTTCAATTTCATCTGTGATTATTTTCGTGTGCCCTTTGCGAATAAAATGCAGCAAGACTTGAAAAATAAAGTATAGTTTTGACTGTTAATGAATTTGACTTCGATCGTATTAAGATATTAATTTTTTTCTCTCATATAGGCAGTGGTGATAACCGGTGCATGTTCAGAAATTGGAGAGGCTTTAGCGCAAATTTTTTTCAATAGAGGATGTATTTTGATACTTGTAGGAAAAAATATAAATCATTTGGAACACATAAAAAAATCTTTACTGTCGATAAACGTGAGTATAAATAGGTGCTTCTAGTTTTTTTTATGTCGTATTAATTGACTAATGAAAAAGTATTTTCAGCTGCATTCTAGTCATTCACCTATTTTGGTGCCTTTTGATCTTGGTGAATTAGACAATATTCATATTTGTGTTAAAAAAATAGTGAATTTATGTGGTCATATTGACATACTAGTCAATAATGCTAATGTTAATTTCATTGGAGAAGTATTAAACACTTCTCTCTGTACTGATATGGAAATAATGAATATTAATTATTTTTCTCAGATGGCTCTCACTAAAGGTAAAGCTACATATTACAATTTATTATATTTTTAATTAAAAATAAAAATTATACACATAATGAAATTTTAGCTATTCTCAATTATATGCTCAACAACCAATCGGGACATATTATTTTTATAAGTTCTTCACAAGGAATCTGCACAGATCCGCTTTATTCTGCATTCGGAGCATCTCAACATGCACTTTTGTGCTTTGCGAATTCTTTACGAGATGAACTATATGGTAAAAATATAAAAGTTTCTACTATATGTCTACCCAAAACAACAATTAGTTCATTTGAAACCTGGAATCAAAATTTAAGTATGTTGGAAAAAAATTATGAATAAAAATTGCATAAGAATTTCAGCGAAATTATAAATTTTTATTGTTTCAGTTTTAAATAAACAATTGTGTGATATAAGTAAAGGAATACCAAATAGGACTGCTTCTGAAGTTATTAGTGCAATAGAAAACGAAAAAAATGAAATAGTCATTGAACCGTTTTATAGAAAATTTGGTTTTTTCATAAAAGAAATCTGGCCAGATTTCTATTTCAAATATTTCCGTAGTAAATTTTGAAATAGCCATAAATGTATGAATATATATTTTTTTAATACTTAATTCTTACAATAAGATGAATCTATTATTTTTATTATTTATAATTTATACCATAACATGTTCCTTTTATAAAATTTTGATGCTTACAATTATTTAAATATGTTTTATAGAAAATTTTACAGGAATTTTTATACACACTTGTCATTTAATGTATTCACATTAAAATGAAAATATACCATCATATTTTTAAACAATTTTTTAAGTATCTTATTTTTTAATTGTTATTTTGTTTTATATATATAACCATTGAGAACATCTTATATAAATTGGCATTATCTGATTTACGTTTATATTATTTTTAACCGATAGATGGTACTACAATCAATGAAAAGTATGGGTTCTTACATAATAAAACATATCATTTCAACTCATTAATACGATAATTAAATAACATTTTTTTTAAACATCCATATTGTGCAAAAACGATAAAAAAAATTATCATTTTCATGACTAATATTTGGAATATTGATGCAAAAATATATATTTGAACGAATTCAAAAAATACTCACACAATCATAATGATAAAATATCTATTTATATTTTTATCAATTGTCTGAGTCTAAAATGTAGTTGCAAGTAGATAATAAATACAATTCTCGAGATACCAATGATATCAAAACCAAAAAAATAAAAAAAATTCTATTCACGAATGAATAATTTATGACGCACATAGTAAAGTATCCAAAAAATAGAATTTTTTATTCCGATTCATAATATAAAAAAAGATTATAGACTTTAATTTTCCGCATACATAAATAAATTCCATATATTCATATCAAATACATTATTTTATAATATGTAATTAAATAACATTTTATGTTCATATCAAAAATTATTGTTAAATACCTTCTTATAATACAACAATTAATTGTAAGATAGCGATATTTTATTCGAAATTACTACTCATCTATTGACTTATTGTAAAAACCATATTTTGATAAAATTTTACAGTTAAGTCATAAATTTTGAAAAAATATATTTTTTTATCTGAAGAGTCATTTTTATTTATCTTTTATTCGATTACTTTTTATTATTATTTTAGGTTTTGGCCGCGATTTTGCACTTATAGTCATATGTCAGAATTAGACTTGGAACTGTCAAAAGTCCTCTCATTTGAACGTAGTTAAATTACTTTATTTTCATGATCATAAAACATGAGTACAGACGAATTAGCTGTTAAAAATGCTTGGAATTCAATTTTATGGTTTCTAAAATACGTATGTACTCCCATTGCTCTACCTTTTGTGATTTTGAGGTTAATTCGAAAGTTCACTCCTAAAGAATCATTACAAGGCAAGGTAGTTACAAATTTCAATATTTTTTGCTATTTGTTAAGTCCATACGTAACTGATATGATATGTAAATCTTAATAAACATTGCAGGTTGTGGTCATAACCGGTGCAAGTTCCGGTATTGGGGAAGCATTAGCCCACAAATTTTATAATGAAGGATGCAAAATTGTTTTGGCATCTAGGCGATTAACCGAATTGCAACGAGTCAAAAATGACTTGCTCAGCACTCGTGTGGTAAATTATCTTTATTTAAATATATAATACAACTCAAATAATGTGATGTGAATAAGTGACAAAAATAATTGTAGTCTGTTCCCACAAATATGCCTGAAATTTTACAAATCGATCTGGCTGATCTCAATAATTTTCCTGACCATGTAAGCAAAATTTTGGAAATGTACAGTCGTATTGACATTTTAATAAATAATGCAGGAGTGAGTTACAGAGGAACTGCCAAAGAAACAGATTTAAACGTTGATGTTAAAATAATGTCAATCAATTATTTTGGTCAAATTGGACTCACTAAAGGTAATTATCAGCTATCAATATTCAAGTATTTTTTGAAAACTTATCTTATGATAATATATATATTTCTGCCAATTTTCAACCTAAATTTATATATTATTTTAAACATATAAACACATATTGAAATATTAATTTGATCAATGATACTTATTTCATCTAATTTTATTTATCAATTCAGCTATATTGCCACAAATGTTGAAACAAAAATCTGGACATATAGTTTTTGTCAATTCTCTGCAAGGCAAGGTTGGTCTTCCTCGCCGTTCAGCTTATGCAGCATCAAAACATGCACTTTTAGGATTTGCCGATTCATTAAGAGCTGAAGTTCACAAAGATAATATTCATGTCACAACAGTGTGCCCGTCTTATGTAAAAACTGAACTATCATTAAACGCATTCACATCGTCAGGAGAAAAATATGGAAGTAAGATGGATTTCTTTGTATGCATTTTCAGTATAGTTCTTTTTGGATTTATGTTTATATTATTTTAGAAATGGACGCCACTACAAGCAAAGGAGCTTCACCTGAAAGTATAGCAGATGAAATTTTCGATGCTATTATTTACAAAAAGAACGAAATAACTCTCGGCCCATTTTACGGAAGGCTTTTTGTATATACAAGAAATATTTTGTCTCCTGTTTATTTTAAAATAATGGAGAAATTTGAAAAAGATGCTAATAAATAATTTTTCGTTTTCATTTCGTCTTATTTAATCAGCTTGATTTTGGAAATAAATATTGTATGTACCCAAAATTATTAAAAACCGATATATTATAACTAGACAAAGAATATAAAAGAGTTTACAAGAAATTTAAATTTTATACAAATGCTTACTGTGTTTTTTATTTATTTATATTTTTTTATTACAAGGAAAATATATTTTTCTCAAAAAATAAAAATAAAATTTAAAAAAATTATAACAAACACTGGGTACATGCTTTCACAATTAAAAATTATGTGTCTGGAGATTTAATTGTATCAAATAAAACTACTAATATTACCCATAAATATTTATATCTTGCAATTAACAATAAATCAAATAAAATGTAAATAAAAGAGAATGAAAATAAATTAATGCATTTTGGATGAGTTACTTCTAGGATTTGGAAAAATGTATACAGTTTTGAAATCGGTAATTGTATATTTGAACAGGAAAGCTATTTGTCAATTCGAAGGTTTAGGAAGAATTATTACATATTAATATATATTAACAATTTACTAATAACTCAAGCTTAAGAAAAAATTGTATGAATTTAATTTGATGAAATTGTCTGTACAAAAAATCAAACTCATGTGCAACTTTTTTGCCACTTTTACAAGAGAGTAACTAAAGTAAAGAAGTAACAAAGCTCAAACTCATGTGCAACTTTTTTGCCACTTTTACAAGAGAGTAACTAAAGTAAAGAAGTAACAAAGCTTCTATGTCGACCTAGATAAATTGCATCATTACTCGATGAATTGAATATCGAAAAGTTTTAAATAAAATATAATATGATATACATAAGTATATTCATAAAAAGCTACTAGTGTTACTACGTCAGCCTTGTCATTTTGTTAGAACACTGAAAATTAATTTAAAAGTCATAAATATTCAGTCGAATGAGCGAAAAGAAATATTCGATTATAATGCAGTTCAAACAAAGTCTTGAAAAATAAGAACATAAATCCAACATCTGGATTTGTCCAATTGTTTCTCTTCAACAAATACTCGTCATTCAGCATAATTTTCTCAAATATAAATATTTATATTTCACACTACACGTTTGATTCGGATGATTTTAATTTTTGAAATATTGAAAAAAATAAACTTATTATATTCAAATATTTTGGTTATCGTGATAATTTGTGCCTAATATTGGTTTTTTGTTATAAATAATAAAATGTACTCATTAGAGTCATAATTCAGATTAATCAATACAAATTTTAGAATATTACATCTTATTCACCTTATTGACACAAAATTTGCGATACAAGCAGTACTATATTCTGCATTAATTTTTGAACACGAAAATTTACATTTTCCATATTACTTGCACAGCTGAAACAAATACGTATGTTTATTAATTTAAACTTATTATAATATGAAATTTTTTCCATGTAAATAAAAATTAGGCGGAAAATTCGACATTTCGTATATACAAATAAGTCGATATATATATATAAGTCAACTTAGTTCAAAATATCACTCGTAAAGGCCGGTCAATACGACAACCAGTCAAAATGGTTGCCAATTTGTTAAAAGCTGCACTGGTCTGCAGTTTAATTGCTATAATAAGTGCAACGAGCTGCCAGTATCCCACACGTAATAATTTTTGAATAATTATTTATTTCAGTAAATTTGTATCTAAATTATTCGTACTTTTTTCAATGTAGTACCACCAACAACAGCAGCTCCAACAACAAAAGCACCGAGAACACATGCTCCAACAACAAAAGCACAAACAACACATGCTCCAACAACAAAAGCACCAACAACACCAGCTCCAACAACAAAACCACCTCCAACATGTGGACCAAACCAAGTATACACTACTTGCGATAATAATCCATGTCGTGATACTTGCGATAAACCAAACCTTTCGAAAGTCTGTCGATATGCACCGGGTAATTATCCTGGATGCATTTGCGTCGATGGTTATGTAAAGGACAACGATGGTTGCATACAACGAGAGATTTGTGGTATGTTGTAACAATATTTACATTTATATGAAAAATCATATGTACTTTTGTTTCAATTTCAAATGATTCAATTACTTTCAGATATAACTTGCACTGATCCAAATTCTGAGTTAGTTGATTATCCTAATATTTGTCCAGACGGTGGCACCTGTAATAATCCTAACCCCGGTCTTTGCAGAATAGCTTTCCCACGTAAGGGATGCTATTGCAAACAGGGTTATGTTAAAGATAAAGATGGAAAATGCATACTTCTTGCTCGATGCCGTAAATACAATTTTATTTTTGTTTTTTGGAATCTTTGCTAAATACATTAATTTGGCAATAAATTATTTATTGACGTATTATACAGCACCCAAATGTGGTGAAAATGAAGAATATAAACCTGATGGTCCTCGCGATAAAACATGTGAAAATGGACTACTAGAAGCTCCACAAGACTGCAAATGTAAGGCTGGATTTGTAAGACATTTCGGAAAATGTATTATGTCCACCGACTGTCGTAAGTTATCTCTATATACATTTGAATTATTTTTAATACAACTTTCAATGTAATAAAACTGATAATTCCACAGCAACATGCAAAGCGAACGAAATATACAGATATTGTGGATCATCATGCCCGGCGTCTTGCAAAAATAAAGAAGGAGAAAAACCATGTGGAGAACCGTGCGCTAAAAATTGTGTCGCTGGATGTTTCTGTAATGCTGGACTCGTAAGAGGTGATGCTGGAGATTGTATCGAGCTTTCAAAATGCCGTAAGTCAATTTCGATCATTAAAATTCACGAATTTATTCAGAACTCTCAGCAATATTTATTTTCATTTTAGATTCGTGTCCATACTCTAAACGAGGAGTACTGCCGACCCCAGCTCCAACCCCAGCACCAACCCCAGCATCAACCAAAGCATCAACTCCAGTACCAACTAAATGCTCAACTCCAGCACCACCAAAACCGAGTAAATTTATATTACAACAAAAATACGCATAAAATTAACTACTTTTACTTTATTTGATTTTTTTATTATTTTCAGCGTGTGGCAAAAGCGAATTTTATTCTGCGCGTGCACCAGTTTTCCCTAGGGCTTGTGATAATTTGAAAAAGAATCTTTGTAAGAGTGTCAAGCCCGGATGTGCTTGTATACCAGGATATATTAGAGAATCTTCTGCAAAAGGAGCTAAATGCATCAAACCTTGTAACTGTCCACCTTGTAAACAATGAATCATGTATTGAATAAAAATGAGTATTAATTGAAAAATCAGTTTTTTTTCTTATTGTTTCGTGTAGATTTGTAATACTTTAAAAATGGAAAGATTTAACTCGACAATGGACACCGAAATATATTAACTTTCAATATTCAAGAACTTCCGTTCATACCTATTTGTATTTTTTTTACAATCATGCTATATTACCTGTTTTCGTTAGTTGAAATTGCCACATTAAATTGGAAGAATAAAAATATTAATTTTCTTTGGTATATACAGGCGGACCTCGACTTTCGCACATGATTGGTTCCTGATAACGTGTGCGAAAGTTAAATGTTCGAAAGTAGAGGGAAGTAAAAAAAAAATACCAAAAATTGGTATTCAAAATTTTTATTTTTCAAAAATTACAATAATTTAGTATATATTGTCAATTATCGCCAAAAAATTTGAAATAACGATTTTTTCAAAATGTGCGAATTAGCGAATTGTGCGAAAGTCGAATGTGCAAAAGTTGAGGTCCGCTTGTACACTGAATTTGAGTTTTGTTTGTATGTTTACGATTCGTTATACATATTTAGTGAAAAAATATTTGGCTGAAATTTTATATAAAAAACCATTTCTGGAATTCAACAATCTACAATTAAAATATTTACATTTTTTTTTCATTTATTTATACACTCAAATACGTATAGTTATGAAATTCATTATATATTATGACCATTTCAATCAGCCGATTTTCTACACTTAAAAATAAAAGTGTTTATTGACCGTATGACGACAACTTTTCAAATCGATATATCTGTTAATGGATAGAGTCAACACTCTAGTTTTTGCCTTTTACACTAGATATAAATAGTTTTTTTCGAAATATTGAAAATCTAGAAATATACGCAAAATCTATAGTGCGTCCAATAAAATGGTCAAGGACTGTTACATGATTCTCATTTTGTCATAACTATATAATTCAATTATTTTTTAAAAAATTTTCATATTTTGACGGTCCACCCCTGCAGTTTACACAGGTGAAATGAACACACATGCTTATTAATTCAAGCTTATTATGATTTCAGAATTTTTTCCAAATAAATAGAAAATAAGTGGACATATATACATATATGTAAGTCAATTGGTTACAAAATATTACTCGTAAAGGTGAGCCAATACGACAACCAGTCAAAATGGTTGCTGCTTTGTTAAAAGCTGCACTGGTCTGCAGTTTAATTACTTTAATAAGTTCAACAAGCTACCCGTACCCCACACGTAATAATTTTTGATCAATTAATTATTATAGAACATTTGCATCTAAATAATATTCACTTTTTTCAATGTAGCACCATCAATACCAATACCACCGACAATAAAATCACCGACAAACCCACCAACAAAACGACCGACATGTGGACCACACCAAGTATATACTGCAACTAATAATCATCCATGCCGTGATACTTGTGATAGCCCAAATCTATCAACATACTGTGATTATTCACAAGGTATTTATCCTGGATGCATTTGCGTGGATGGTTATGTAAAAGACAATGACGGCTCGTGCATTGAACGGAAACAATGTGGTAAGGAATGTTATTCGTATTTATACGAAAATAATACATTTGCACTTTCATGACTTTTTAATCCAATTACTTTTAGACATACCTTGTGATGATCCTAATGCTGAGATCGTTAACTGGCCAATTAGGTGTGCTGATTCAGGAACTTGTGCTAATCCTGAAATCCGCTTTTGCAAAAAATTTTCACCACGAAAAGGTTGCCAATGTAAAAAAGGCTATCTTAAAAACAAAGAGGGAAAATGCGTACTCCCTTCTCAGTGCCGTAAGTATAATATTATTTATTTTTTGCAAAATCTTAACTAAGTCCAAGCCATGCCTTTTAATTTATTAAAATTCAACAAGCCATTTATTCATTAAATATAATACATGTGAATACCAAATATAAAAAAGGACTTATGTGCCAAAAAATCCGAAATCGGTTTAATACCAGAAATAAGATCTAAACATCAACTGCAATGTTTTGAAATATGGTCGAAATTTCCAAAATCTGTTTTCAATAGCGTATACCATGTATAATATATTGGTTGTATATGATAAATAAAAAACGTCCCAAAGTACTTCCTTACGGGGAATTAATAATATCACAATATCAAGTTTTCTTTTTGATAACATGAATTATAAATAAATATTAAAATCACCACGGATTGTGAGAATAATCTCACAGATGTCTAGTCCAGTTTATACTAAAAAAAAGGTTCAGTAGTCTCAACTATAAGAATTATTAACCATTCTACCATATTGACTTATAATAGCTACGACTATACAAGTGCACGTACTACTGTGATAAAAAAACTGACAACAGTTATATTTCTAAAAAAAATATAAATATATTTTTTGATCAATCTGGATGATATAGGTCTAGATAATCGAGGTCCTACTGTATGTATGTGTCACTCCTAAAACTAATCTATAAACGCACACAAAACGATTGTCATTTTTTCGAAAACCAAACTGTTCTGCACTATTATTTCTTAAACGATTGCCACTGAATACCCATGCCACAAATGTGATATTTTTTCGATTAAATAATTGAATTGAATGATCATTAGAGTTTCAAAAAACCTTTTGTATTTTTTAATATAGCAACACCGACATGTGGACCAAACCAAGTATATACTGCAACTGATAATAATCCATGCCGTGATACTTGTGATAGCCCAAATCTATCAAAAGTTTGTCGATTTAAACCGGGTGTTTATCCAGGATGCATTTGCGTGGATGGTTATGTAAAAGACAAGGATGGTTCGTGCATTGAACGAGCACAATGTGGTAAGGAGTTTAATTCGTATTCATGCGAAAATAATACATTTGCACTTTCATGAATTTTTAATCTAATTACTTTTAGATATACAATGTAATGATCCTAATGCTGAGATCGTTGACTGGCCAATTAGGTGTCCTGATTCAGGAACTTGTGCTAATCCTATAATTCGTTTTTGCAAAAAACTTTCACCACGAAAAGGTTGCCAATGCAAAGAAAACTATCTTAGAAACGAAAATGGAAAATGCGTACTTCCTTCCGAATGCTGTAAATATAAATTTTTTTTAGAAAAACTTAATAAAATCCACGATTAAATATATTGATAACAAAGATAAAATTGATGTATAGTATAATATATTACGGCATCCAAATTTGATGAAATTGAATTGTTTATTTTTAGATGAGAATCCATACTCTAAACGAGGAGCACTTACAACTCCAGCTTCAACACCAGCACCAACTAAATGTTCAACTTCAGCACCACCAAAACCATGTAACAAATTATAATAGAAATATACTTAAAATTTGATAGTTTTTTAATTTATTTTTTGTTTTCAGCTTGTGGCAATAACGAATTTTACTCTGAGCGTGCACCAGTTTTCCCAAGAGCTTGTGACAATTTGAAAAAGGTACTTTGTAAGAGTGTCAAGCCTGGATGTGCTTGTATACCAGGATACATTAGAGAATCTTCTGCGAAAGGAGCTAAATGTATCAAACCTTGTAATTGTCCACCTTGTGAAAAATGAATCATGTATTAAATAAAAATGAGTATTAATTGAAAAATCCGGTTTTTTTGGTGTTTTTTTTTTTTCGTGTAGATTTGTAATAATTTTAAAATGGAAAGATTTAACTCGACAATGTACACCGAAATATATTTCTTTCAATATTCAAGAACTTCCGTTCATACCTACATATATTTAATTTTTTTTACATTCATGCAGTATTACCTGTTTTCGATAGTTGAAATTGCCACATTAATTTGGAAGAATAAAATTATTAATTTATCTTTGGTACGTACACTGAATTTGAGTTTGGTTTGTATGTTTACAATTCGTTATACATATTTAGTGAAAAAATATTTGACTGAAATTTTATATGAAAAAACCATTTCTGAAATTCAACAATCTACGTTTAAAATATTTACAGTGTTCTTTTCATTAATTTATACACTCAAATACGTATAATTATGAAATTCATTATATATTATGACCATTTCAATCAGCCGATTTTCTACACTTAAAAATAAAGGTGTTTATCGACCGTATGACGACAACTTTTCAAATCGATATATCTGTTAATGGATAGAGTTTACACTCTAGTTTTTACCTTTTACACTAGATATAAATAGTTTTTTTTTTCGAAATATTGAAAATCTAGAAATATAAGCAAAATCTATAGTGCGTCCAATAAAATGGCCAAGGACTTGATTCACATTTTGTCATAACTATATAATTCAATTATTTTTTAGAAAATTTACGTATTTTGACGGTCAACCCCTGCAATTTACACAGGTGAAATGAATACACATGCTTATTAATTCAAGCTTATTATAATTTGAGAATTTTTTTTCAAATAAATTGAAAAATAAGTGGACAATTCGGCATTATGTGTAGATATACATATATATATAAGTCAATTGGGTACAAAATATCACTCGTAAAGGTCAGCCAATACGACAACCAGTCAAAATGGTTGCTGCTTTGTTAAAAGGTGCACTGGTCTGCGGTTTAATTACTATAATAAGTGCAACGAGCTACCCGTACCCCACACGTAATATGTTTTGATTAATTATTTATTATAGAACATTTGCATCTAACAAATAATATTCACTTTTTTCAATGTAGCACCATCAATACCAATACCACCAACAACAAAATCACCGACAAAACCACCAACAAAACGACCGACATGTGGACCACACCAAGTATATTCTGCAACAAATAATCATCCATGCCGTGATACTTGTGATAACCCAAATCTATCCAAAGCCTGTGATTATTCACAAGGTATTTATCCTGGATGTATTTGCGTGAATGGTTATGTAAAAGACAATGATGGTTCGTGCATTAAACGAGAACAATGTGGTAAGGAATTTTATTAGTATTTATACGAAAATAATATATTTGCACTTTCATGATTTTTTAATCTCATTACTTTTAGACATACCTTGTGATGATCCTAATGCTGAGATCGTTGACTGGCCAATTAGGTGTCCTGATTCAGGAACTTGTGCTAATCCTATAATCCGCTTTTGCAAAAAATTTTCACCACGAAAAGGTTGCCAATGCAAAGAAAACTATCTTAAAAACGAAGATGGAAAATGCGTACTTCCTTCCGAATGCTGTAAATATAATTTTTTTTTATAAAAATTAATTACATCCACAATTAAATATATTGATAACAAAGATAAAATTGATGTATAGTATAATATATTACGGCATCCAAATTTGATGAAATTGAATTGTTTATTTTTAGATGAGAATCCATACTCTAAACGAGGAGCACTTACAACTCCAGCTTCAACACCAGCACCAACTAAATGTTCAACTTCAGCACCACCAAAACCATGTAACAAATTATAATAGAAATATACTTAAAATTTGATAGTTTTTTAATTTATTTTTTGTTTTCAGCTTGTGGCAATAACGAATTTTACTCTGAGCGTGCACCAGTTTTCCCAAGAGCTTGTGACAATTTGAAAAAGGTACTTTGTAAGAGTGTCAAGCCTGGATGTGCTTGTATACCAGGATACATTAGAGAATCTTCTGCGAAAGGAGCTAAATGTATCAAACCTTGTAACTGTCCTCCTTGTAAAAAAGGAATCACATACTAAATAAAAAGGAATATTGTTTGATAAGATGTTGTTTTTTATTGATGATATTCAATCCTCTATGTTACTGAAATACAATATGAAATAATTTTTGCTAGTTGTAATATTATTACTACGGTAATACCATAAGAATATTATATCATACAAGGTGATGGTATTATGTGGATTTCCCTAACACGGAGTAATCAAACCGTGTAAATGAAAAGCGGATCACAATGATAGTTATTTCGGACCTATATCGAATGCGAAGCCCACCATCCCGCCTGCTACATGCATCCCACTCTATGCCAACTTCCTGAGGCACGAGGTCCGGAGCTCAGATTCGAATAAAATTTGGCAGAATAATAGATTACCCTAACAGTATTAACATGCCAAAATCTTAGGAACCAATAGCCACACACTTTTCTAAAAAATGCGCTTAAAGTTTAAATATTGCTTGTATACTCACACGTAAACACAACCCCGTATCGAGCGTTGTGGCTGGTTGGGCCGCTGCGTTAGTCGTGAACCAAAGGTCTCCGGTTCGATTCCCGATCAGAGCTTTTTTATTTTTTTTATTAATCATACTTTTTTTTAATTTTATATGAAACCTTATTCGATACAAGTAATGAATATGATTTTTAATTTTTTTTATCTTATTGAACAATTCAGTTTTTTAAACTTATACGATTTGAAAAAATATACGTTTTTTTATGTTAGCTAGTTAGTTTTGATATATAATAATAATATATTAGATTGAAGTGTTAATGATATTTTTTAATTATTTATTCTATTATTATAAATATAAAAACACATGAAATTAATATAACCACGATATATATTTTAATTTAATCCCGAAATTTAAGCCTGCACCTCCTTGCATCCAACGATAACACGAATTGACGACTACATTAAGAGATCGTAATGAGTTTTTACTTTATGGGGTGTTTTACATTTAATATATCTGGAAAAAACGGAAATTTCGGAAATTCCAAAATGGACGTGACTTCGAACACAAAAGAAGCTTTCTTTTCCGATATTGTATAGACACCAAGAGTTGCTCTTCGGTGTACTATCAAAGGAATTGTTTGCTGTATAAGCCCGGTCTGTTTCTATAGGTTATTTATTTCTTTCAATGAAGTGAAATAACAATTATTCTATTGGAATTGATTTGACTGTTGAATAATTACTACAGACTTCAATATTTTACAGATTAAACGTGACTTTTTGTGTGTGTTTTTTTAACATATTATAATTATCAGTGAATTTTTTTATGACAATTTCGGTGCACGAAAATATTTTTTACGATGGTGGCGCGATTAGAAGGGTTATGGGACGGTAAGCATTGGGATGCGTCAGAGGCTTCTTTGAACCCGATTTGGGAATGACGATCAGTAAGCCAACCTTCCAGCAGTTCAGAAAAATTCTTCCCTCCAAGCATGCTTTAAAAAGTTGAAAAATTTCGTGCTTGGCCACCTCCCAAGAATGGCGAGCCAGAAGTGGGGTAATTCGGTCTAGACCAGGTGCCTTCCACAGACACAGGTTCTTGAAGATATCCTCCAACTCTTGCAGAGCTAGAGGACTTGAATTGCAATTGCTGTCATACACCGAATGCAACTCACGACCAATAATTCCCTGCAATGGTGTACCCTGTTCAGGCTGATCCTTCCTAATTAGGTGATTCAAGAAGAGTTTTCCATTCTCCTTCAGTGATGAGGAGAACCTAGCCGTTTCCGGACTTCGGACCTATCTGCTGAGACTAGGGATCCAAATATTCGTCGAATTCAGCTATTCGAGTAACGAATAGTTAATTAAGAGGTTTTCAAATATTTGAATGTATTCGTCGTTTTTTATATATATATTTTTTTAATAAATTTTAATAAAAAAAATATTTTAAGCACCGTGCATTTTGTTTCTCAAGATTTTTTTATTTCAAATGTCACTGACTAATTTTGCATTTTTTTTTTTGATGAAGATGCAGCGCCGTCTATCTATTATAATTTAATTTATTGACTGCAGTGCTACTAGTAGCGAATTTTCTAGAAAAAGACATTACTTATCGATGGTGCGTCACAAAATATGAAGTTACTAAAAATAAACTATTTCAAAATATTGCATTCCGACTATTTGCAATTAATTTCCATATTATTATATAAGCAATTATTGCTATGGAGTACACAGAAATCACGAAAAAAAATGAAAATTAATATGCAGGCATAGTCCGAGGATATGTAGCGCCTCTAGTCAGATCGACTTTCCGCACTCCTCTCCCCCCTTATTTTTTTGATAATTTGTTTTGTAAAGGTGAAGATAAATGTATTAAGAACAAAATATTTTCACTTCACTATTTTATTGAATTATTTTTCAAATGAATTAAAGTTTTGATTACAATAAAAAAACAATGATCAATAGTTTATCAACCCAACGGTTAATCTCACCGAGAACGAAATCGTCTATGAAAACTACAATATTTCAAAATTAAATCATTCAGATTGTTTGAAAAAAATTGCTTGTTTTGCATAAAAAAGACGCGAATAATATTCGAATATTTTATTAATAATTCTAATAGCAAATGGGCGAATAATTCGAATATCGGATTGAAAGCCCTAGTCGAACAATACTTTTTAACCATCATTAAAAGTACTGTCAAAGGGAAGCTTTCCAGCATGTAGTTTTTTGGACCTTAGAATAATTTAAGTAAAAAGTGCAAAATCAAGCGTACCAGCACCTAAAAATTTAACACTACACCACTGCCCTATAATCATCTGATTTATCCGTTTGGGATATTTTTATGGAACTTCGTTAAAAAATCTAGTCAATATAACATAGTCAAAGACATTAAGGATTGAATTGAAAAATTTGAAATGAAATTCATGAAATTTGAAATGAAATTCATCTGCCTCAACGGCAGACTACAAGAATGCAGTCGTCGAAGAATACACCATTTAAATGACGTAAAATTCAGACATTGTCAATTTGATTTATGTTTCTTAAATGGCAAGATGTAGTGGTTCGATTTTTTTCAACAAAATTTAGTTTTGAATTTCTTATATTTTCATTGAAGGTTCCAAAAGTTCCCATTATTCTGTATCACCTGTGTAACATAAATCACAAATGTAAAGATATATATATTTTTAATTCAAACAATCGTGTTATATATGATAGTTATACAGGTGAGATGCACACGGATTGCAATAAATTTAAGATTATTATATTTAAGATAATCAATCAATTATCAAATGAGAATAAAACAAATAGTACATATTTCATTTACTATATATAAAGTGGATCATAGGAAAACTACCATTCTCTGAGAAAATCATACAACAGCCAGTCAAAATGATTGCTACTCTGACAAAAGCTGCACTGATTTGCACTTTAATTTCACTGATAAGTGCTACCGAATACCCGTGCCATAAACGTAAATATAATTTGTAAAAATATTTATTTATTTTATTTAAAAGTGTGTATATGTTGCCAGTCATCCGAAATTTTCTTATTGCCATGAGCAATTTAAAGACCAGTTTGTCTTATTAAATGATCCTTGCTTCAGGTTTTTGTAACATTTCCGAAAAGAATGCTAATATTAATGATTTCATCTCACGTTCATATTTCGATTTAATATTCACTTATAATTAGATTTATTTTATAAATGCAAATGATTACCCGTGCTACAAACATAACAATTTTTGAATGATTATTTATTGTAAATGATTTGAATCTAAATAATTTTAAGTACTTTTTTATGATACAGCACCTCCAACATGTGGACCAAACCAAAAATATACTGACTGCGATAATCATCCATGTCGTGATACTTGCGATAAACCAAATCTTTCGAAAGTCTGCACATATGCATCGGGTAAATATCCTGGATGCATTTGCGTGGATGGTTATGTAAAAGACAACGATGGTTCTTGCATAAAACGAGAGATATGTGGTATGTTGTAACAGTATTTAAATTTATATGAAAAATCATATGAACTTTTATTTCAATTTTAAATAATTGAATTACTTTCAGATATAATTTGTACTGATCCAAATTCTGAGTTAGTTGATTATCCTAATATTTGTCCAGACGGTGGCACCTGTGTTAATCCTGAGCCCGGACTTTGCAAAATAGCTTTCCCTCGTAAGGGATGCCATTGCAAAAAGGGTTATGTTAAAGATAAAGACGGAAAATGCATACTTCTTTCCCGTTGCCGTAAATACAATTCTTAATTTAATTTTTATTTTCAAAAACCATGAATTTAATTTATCTTTTCGACGTATCATACAGCACCAAAATGTGGTGAAAATGAAGAATATAAACCAGACGGACCTTGCGATAAAACATGTGAAAACGGATTACTAGAAGCTCCACGAGATTGCAAATGTAAAGCAGGATTTGTAAGACATTTCGGAAAATGTATCAAATGTACCGACTGTCGTAAGTTATCTCTATATACATTTGAATTATTTTTAATACAACTTTCGTTGTAATAAAACTGATAATTCCACAGCAACATGCAAAGCGAACGAAATATACAGATATTGTGGATCATCATGTCCGGCGTCTTGCAAAAATAAAGAAGGAGAAAAACCATGTGGAGAAGCGTGTGCTAAAAATTGTGTTGCTGGATGTTTCTGTAGAGCTGGACTCGTAAGAGGTGATACTGGAGATTGTATCGAGCTTTCAAAATGCCGTGAGTATATTTCAACCATTAAAACACACGTCTTTATTCTGAACACTTAGCAATATTTGTTTTAATTTTAGATTCGTGTCCATACTCTAAACGAGGATGCTTACCACCTATACGTCCAACTCCATGCCCAACCAAGCCACCAACAAAACCACGTAACAAATTATATAATAGTAGAAATATACATAACATTTGATAGTTATTTAATTTATTTTTCGTTTTCAGCTTGTCCCTGTAACGAAATTTATTCTGATCATGCACCAGTTTTCCCAAGAGCTTGCGACAACTTGAATAAAGTGCTTTGTACTAGTACCAAGCCCGGGTGTGAATGTCGACCTGGATATATTAGAGAATCTTCTGCGAAAGGAGCTAAATGTATTGAACCTTGTAAATGCCCACCTTGTCACTACAGATTGTAAATTGGATACTGAAAAAAATACTCTAATAATTTTTTGGTAATTTGTATACTTAATTTTTTTGGAGTTATCATAATGTATTTTTTTGTTTAATAAAAAAAATCATAGTGAAGCAGTTGAATTAATTTTTTTTAATACGATAATTTTTTAACCTTTATAATAATAATAATAATAATAATAATATCGATATTTTTTTATCCATTCGATTTTTCTAATATATATTCCATACATTTCTTTTAAAACAAATATATTCATATACATATCTTCCTATATATATAATCAAGGATTGGTGTGTGTGTGTGCCTGTGTGTTCGAATGAAGTTCGCGACTTTATAAAGTATAAAATTATAAAATATACAGATATTCCAATATGGTCTTTATGCGTATATAGTTAACGTCTATAATATGATGCTTATTACCTACTAACTACTGTCTTTGCCTATATATATGTATTCGTAATGGTGACAATAAAAAATGAACTATTTTGATTTTATTAATTAAATATTAAATATTCAAATCGGGTACGGACATCGACTTTTCGCAACGGAACGGTTATAAAATATTATCAACATATATAAATCAACATCGTTTTCGATCCGTTTTGTGCCCACTGCAGGACAAGGTCTCCCCATCAAATGTTGGGAATCTAGGCTATATACCTTATCCGAGAGCCAACCTCGTATCGAATATAAATTAATATAGAATTAAAATAAATATTTCTGTATTTTTAAAATCCCCTATCTCCTACATATAATCAAGCTATTATGTGTGAGCAGATTTTCAAACAAAAGTTTGTGATGAATATCAATTCGCGAGTCCATTCCAATTCATTCTGTATGCCCATTAAAATAAGGGCTATAATCGCTATACTACTTACATCATTCTCGCCTGTTCTATAGAAAAGTTCGAAAATTGCGAGCTTCAAATTTAGTCTTTATGGTCATTATAATAACGGCTATAATCGCCAAACAATCTTATATTCTGAAAATAATAAACAAAATAATTGTTGATCATATAATATTATTCCGAATCGGATGAAGCGATTGATACTCCAAAGCGGAACCCTTCGGCGACGCTTATTTTTTTTAAATTAAATTTTATTGATTATTTTTCATGAAAGAATAATATATTTATTTTTACCGTTTCCTAAATAAATAATTAAATATTTTCACATTTTACCGTTTTCCGTTTCTTAACAGATTTCATTTTGTTTTTTCTATTTTAATTAAAAAAATTGACATTATATTGTGTTATCAATATATTTCTTCAAACTTTACATTCACAGCC